>LPNX010209955.1:17633-76225 GCA_001517045.1 Pseudotsuga menziesii | reverse complement strand
TTCTGATCATATGATGATGTTATTCAGATCATTTGTTTATGTTTATTTGATTATCATTCTCTTATATGTGTTCATAATGGTTTGAGGAAGGTATAACTTGTTTTTCTGGTATCTTGGAGCGAGAGGAGCAAGAAGAGGATTGAAGAGAAAGCTTGGATCAGCCTTCAGTTAATCAGGTGTGGATCTTTCTCATCTCTGAAACTTGCTGTTATATACTTGCTGAACATTATGCATCTCTCTTTCAACCCCAGTACGTTGATGGCCTCTTAAACCCTAGCCATAGGACACTTTCCTTTACAACAGTTGGTTGGGATTTAAAACATCAATAGGCCAAGACGCCACCATGGTTTTGAATTTTTTTATTATCCAGTAATGAGCTCTACTAATGAAGCTAACCAAAGTTGCATAACTTGAAAAAGAAAGAAAAACTTATGCGAATCTGAAGGTTGAAGAAAGGTTTATGGGAGTCTAATGAGCGGTTATATTTATATTAGTTATTTTGAAAAGAAATATAACAATAAAAAATGACTTTGTGTTTGTTCCATCGTGATGTTTTTGGGATCCACAAGGAGTGAAGGGAACCATGCATTTGCCTTTACATGCAGTGAAGAGAAAAGGTAAATATAAATTCAATGGAATTGTTACGTCTATAAAAACTTGTGCCCCATGAGCTGCAATATGTGCGTGGAAGGGGGTTGATTTTTGCATTCATTACATCATGAAAATTGGACAATAAGCTACTAATGGACATATTGACTATGTACTATCAATATTCAATACAAATATTGACTTGGGATATTAAAAACTTGAAACAAAATATTTTCTTTCCATGGAAACCTTATTTGGTCATTCAATGATCTTCAATACATGAGATTATAAGAGGACCCACGTGAATGGTTGACATGAAAAATGGTGTCGCTTGTGCAGATAGTTCAAGTTTCAATTTCAAAGGTATAGTCTCTCCACGTCCAGGTCAGGTCTCGATTTCAAAGGTATAGTTCCTCCACGTCCAGGGGTTTCAAGGTTCTCTAAAGCTACCTAAGACTTGGAAAAAATCCTATAACTATTGCCCTTGGATTTTTGAACTTTTTTGCATTGTAAGATTCTGTTTGCATTCAAAGGATCGAGGAGAAAACATCGACTTATTCACCGAATTTTTTCAAATTTAAAAACTTTATGCACAAAATATTTTTGTAGGAAACTTATTTTCCCTTATGTGGCAATTTAGAAGTTTGATGTAACTTATTTTCACTTATTTTCCTAGACTTGCTTTCATCACATAAACTTATTATTTACACAACTTTCTCTCATTTTTAAAACATATCGAATTTCTCTCTGGTGTTTCATTTCCCCTGCTTTGAGGGTATGCTAGTTTATAATCACCTTTATGATATATAAACTACTTTCACCTTAATAATGATAAAATATATAAATATAATAATAATATATAATTAACATAAATATATTACTATAGTTCATATGTTAAAATATTTAATATAAATAAATATATACAGTTCATATGATTTAATATAATTAAATATATAAACATCTTATTTACTTATACATTATATAAATTAAAATTATAAAAAAACAAAAAAACAAAAAATAAAAAAAACAACAAATTTATTTTGTAATGAATGACCATGGCCATGGGCGTGCTGGTTTCATTTTTGTCGAGATTGAGCAAACCCTCAAAATTAAGATCATGGTGTTCCATTATTTATTCTTTGGCTTTCCATTAATTATTACTGCCACAGATACAAAGGTCGAAACCTACCGCCAGCGGATTCCATCGTGATCCCATTCCTTATCTACCAAGGAGCCACTAAAAATATTGCCACTATAAAATATTAATTGATAATTTAACAGTTACCCAATTGTTATGACACATTGACATTATTGTGGCATCAGGGCAGGGGAAAATTAATGGTGTTATGGAAATTGTGGAAGAGGAGGACTCGGAAGGTATAATTCTTGTTTAGGGTATGCCGGACATGAATAATAATAAGGGTTATGTTTTCCATTACAATGAGGGTTTTATGACATGGTACCAGCTAAAAGACGAGGAGGCAAAATAGCTTCCTGCAGACAATGGAGGTTCAGAGATCCTGTGCTTGCCAAGGTCAAGGGATTTCTGGCATGGACCCATTTGTTTGCCTTGCGATGTATGTTGTTGTTGTTATTTGCATTTGCCACATCAAATTATATACTTCTTGTGCCCTATTTTAATCCCTGATTATTGTCGTCCAAGGGTTTGTATGAATTTTTATAGATTTTCATAGGGTTTCATTTCCATTGCGCCAATTGCAATGGCTATCGACATCTTTTTCGATTGCCCAATATGTGCTGATATTTTCTTCTTAATCCTAGAATTGCAAAACCTGGTTTCTGCACTGGGATTCTCTGAAACCCTGCATAAGAAATAAAACCCTATATGAGATATTAGTGTTTAAACCCAAGCAACGGATGCAAGTTTGTGTTTTTAAGGTGGAAATTACTTTTGTCTTGTATTTATTATGTGAATATGCATGCATCTGCTGGCTGGGCATAAAGTTGGCCCTGCACGGCTACAAATGCACTCATGACCTCGCCAATCTCACCTATATTAGCACACCCCGATTGAAGCCTGCTCGCCAGCCATAAAGACTGAATCTTGCTATCTGCTCGGATGAAGCGGCGGACTAAAGTGAGTGGTAAACTGAAAAGAATGGATACCGTTTTCTGTCCTAAGAAGCAATGAATATGGGCGTAAAGGTGAGAGCTTTACCAATTGAACCTATTGAATCAGAACCACCAAAAGTAGAGGTGGAGGTCTAAGAGACAGTCTAAAAGGTAAATTCCCTAGTTTTGAAACCAGAAGCATGATTGAGGGTATCGTCCGGCTTAAAAACACAAGGATTGCTTTATGGAAAATGGCCATACAATCAATTTCCCTATCGAAGAGGTTTATTTCACCCATATTATACATAATAACTTGTCTAAGGCGAGGATACTGGATCTGTGGGTTTTAGACGGTGCATCCTCCCTCCTTCTATAATGAGAAATGGGTTACAGAATAACCCTCCCTGGACTCCTTATTTGTAAGTCTTTTGAAGAACAGATCAAACTGTGTGCACAGGAGGAGGCACATAACAGGTACAGAGTTCAGGCTTGACGCACTGGTCATATGCTATGACATCAAAGACATTATGTCAGACCTAAAGCCTTATTCTTGATGCTCACCTGCTACTATTTATTCATGGTTGATTGTTTCATATACTTTAACCCACAGTAAAAGGGTCTTTACTTCATTTTGCCCCTTTAAAGAATAACAATATATGGGATGCAACTTCTTATAGACTCCTATATATTATTTTGTCCCAGTTTCATCCAATTCATTATTGGAACATGGACCAATAGGTGTCTCCCCCACTACACTCCAAAAGGATTACAATTGGCCTGAATTCGTCAGGTTGACAAGCTGCCTATTTTTATCAATACGATGGCCCTTAAAAATCTGAATCCGTAATTACAACTATTTTTTATTTGTATGTCATAATCACCCAGGACTTGCACCTGGAATTTAACCTGATGAGTAGAATGATATTCCACTACTGAAATACAACAAAGTAGAAATGTCAAAAGCATTTGTTGACAGAAAAAAAAAAAAAAAAAAAAAAAATTGCAAATGTTAGATGAGATACACAACTAAATTGAGAAACCATCAAATATCAATTGATGGCGCATCTCTGACTTCAAAATTCTGGATCATTTTGAAAAGATCTAAAATTATATCAGTCAATTGACGTCTTGCAATCATTTCACTTCAAATTCACTTGACAAATTGGTGCATCCTACATAATTAGCAGTAATCTTGGCAATGCTGAGAAACACCTTCAAAATACCTCTCTCTACACTAGTTCTCTAGGAAGATGAGACCATCCACAAAATCCAATCAAAATGATCACGAATTCCTTTACAATGATGGCATATAAGGCTACGGCCTTAATATATTAAACAAGTAATCACGTATCTCTAGTAGTAAGCATTCTATAAGGGAAGGGTAGCTGCACAAAAAATTGATTATAAAAAATTAGATAGATCCTGAAAAGTGCTTGGCTCTCAATGCAACTGTTTAGTTATGTTTTCCTTACCGAGACATGTTAGACATTTGTTCATGGTGCTCCAGAAAATACAGAACACGCATATGATGCAATGAAGTTGCATGATATGACTCAAAAAGATCATATATATTTGTGAAAACATAAAACATAGATCTCAGCGCTGAGGCTGGCCATTATGATGTTTCTTTGGGTTTGAAATTAGACCAAAGTTTGACCAAAGTTTGGTCTGAGTGGATGTTAACCATCATCAATTTTTTGATTTGTCATCACATCATTAAGATAGGTTTCAATAATTGATTTTCGGGTGTTTTCCCATCACATCATTAGGATAGGTTTCAATAATTGATTTTCAGGTGTTTTCCTCCATGGAAGCCTTCTATATAAAGGGGAATCACATTTTAGCTTCATCTTGAAAATACTGCATAAATTTTTTTTTTAGCCAAGGGTGGGATCGGAGAACCTCAAACCCTACAGGAGTTCCCAGCATAATTTTCCATCAGAAGACCTACCTTTCCACTATGCTCCCTTGAGTTCCATCATTATAGAGATATATTCAAGCCCAGTGCATACTAATTTGATCTTGGACATCTCTATCCCCATACTAGACATGGTAAAAAACCAAAGACAATGGATTGTATACAATAAGGATAAAGATCGGATTGGACATGGTTTTTCATCGCTACTCTTTCCAATCCTTGTTGCCTTCATTTCCATGATACAAGTAACAAGAGATGTGTACTGAATAGAATTGAAAATATATACTCACGTCATGATAAAACATCCAAATAAAAGAAAAAAACTCCAGAATACAGGCCCGCTATATTTTCTCTTTACACTGAATTTCCTAAGCATCGAGTGACTAAATTGAGCCTTGTAAAGAACATGGAATGTGATGATATCATGAATCAGTTCAATCAAAAAAAGAAAAACTTGTTGCAAAGTGTTCATTGTGCAAGTGGAACTTTCAATAAGAAAGGATTGTTGCAAATCATTCCACCGAATCTCTAAACATATTGTGGTACTCTTTGCATTAAAATCCCATCACTCTTTTTAGCTTCTAAGTTCCATATGAAGTTGTTGGGTTTGTTACATGTAGGATTTAGACTTGCACAATCTGTTATAAATCCTGTTGATAAGATGAGCTCTCGACATCCAAATTGTTTTGTATAAAAAGGTTACAAGGAATGGTGTTGGGAGTGTTCCTTTCAAACAAATTTTGACAATTTTAACATTACATTTAATTACAGTTACCCCAAAGAGAGAAAGCTCTCTTCTAGCATTTAAAATATTGCTAGAGGGCTTATAATTCCTCTACAAATTTGGTTAAATTTGATAAATGGATATTCTAGCTAATAAATACCAAATAATTTTTTTCCTGGGAGATTTCTACACAAGAATGCGTGACTGTGCTCGCATTGCATTTCGGGAACATTTTCTACGAGGGCTAGAACTTATGGGACATGAAAATCCTTCCATGAGGGCAAGGTCCTCTTCACATGCCAATTTACATGCTATCTCTGGATTAGCTAGGAATGACTTGGCACCAACGTATCCAGCAATTGACCAGGTATGGTACATTCGAGCCTACTTTCCAATAAATCTAGTTTTTTTGGTGTCATAATACTCTGGCCACCGGTATTTCGAAATCCTCTTCTCTGCAATTTCTACTGCCTTACTCGCTAGATCTGGCCTCCCCATTTTTATGCATGCAATAGTAAACTGCATCCAAAAACACAAGTTAGAACACCACACCTTCAAGAGTAACGACTATATTAAATATGGATGAGCTGGTACCTGCCAAAGAAGTGTTGGCCATGATCCTCCATTATGATACGACTAAGGCCTGCATGGCATATTTTGCAGCAATTAATACCACAAAATAGAAATCCTATGCTGAAAAGTGATTCAAGCATGTATTTTTTTCCAATTCTAATTCCATCCAGTTCTAGAATCATTATGTATGCTTATATTGCATGCATTAGGTCTGTTCCATATCAAGCAATCAAAAAAATTGTAGGATAGATGATCATAGATGACATCAATAAGACAGGTGAACATAATACTTTTTCGACATCATATTTCACAGCTATTAATGGCATGAATAGAAATCCTAAGCTGAAAAGTGATTCATGCATGTGTTTTTCTTTTCCTTTTCTACTTCCATCCATTTCTAGGATCATTATTTATGCTTATATTACATGCATTAGCTCTGTCCCATAGCAAGCAATAAAAAATAAAGAAGGAAAAATGAAGCAGATGGCAACATTGGGATAGGTGAACATAATACTTTTTCAGCATCTTACAGTAGGTACATGCCAACATACAACACTTAGAATGCAACTGCAAAATCCCATCTAAGAAAAAGAACTATAAATCTAATTAGGACAACATTGTGTAGCCTAACAAAAAACCTCTCTAGGTAGAAGAAGCTCACATAACTTGATGACAACCAAAAAAGAAAAAATGACTTTGGTAAGAGGCTGAAAGATATAATAACTCTAACCATGACAACAATATATCATGTATTCCAACCCCTTAATTATATTGCTATGTATGATCCATTGTTACATCCATTCATCTATGGTGCATAATCTCCACTTTTTTCTCTAGGTCATTGCTCTTTTAGAGCTTTGGAACAAGAGGAAATAAAAAAAGTATGAGTAGAAGAAGGTCTATGTTTTACCCAAGCATCTAGATTAGAATGTGGTTGTGTTAAAACTTAAAGGATCAGATCCAATACATTTGGAGATAGAGGACTTCCCCACTTGGGAAATATGCAGGCCATTACATAGATAAAGAAGGATATACCCTTATCCACAATAAAAGGACCCTGGAAATTGCCTCGGATCCCAAATGGAGCAAACCTTAGTCATTAGTATACATTCAAATACTGATTTTTTCTTCTGGTTAATGGCTCATCAAAAACTTCTAACTACATAAAATCTCCTCAAGAAAGGCATCTTAGGTCTTTCTTGGTGTCTTCTTTGCAAAGAAAATGAAGAGAGTTCAGCTCATTTCTTCTTGTAATGCCCCCTTTTGATTTGAGTATTTGAATAAGAAATGAAAGATCTTATCCTTTCCTTGACACACCATGGTCCTGGATTGAAATGAAGTCTTTTCTTATAGTATTTATAATATTCCAGTACTACCATTTGAATGTGAATAGTTTTTAGAGTAAGTTTTATTGTCTTTTCAGAGAATGGAATCTATGCTTTAAAGAAGGTATTGACCAAAACTGATGAGCAATTACAGTCAATAAAACAAGAGATACATGTCCCATCTCTGTTCAATTATCCCAATATGCTTCCTCTTCTTGATCACTCTATTATTGCAGTGAAGGTAGTGTTTTCACTATTTCAACACTTGTTTTTATTAAGTTGTTGTTGAGCCTAATTACTGTGCAATTTTTATGGAAATCTACATAGCTGAACTCTTGTAGGTAGCAAGATTTGCAATTTTTTTACCTCCAATAGTGGCTGAAAATAAGTTGCACTAAGATATGCATACCACCTCATCAAAATTCAGACTAGTCATCATAAAAACTAGTAACATGGTAACTCTTTCTTAGTATAAGTAAATTTCTTATGCATAATAGTTCAGTCACGATATTTGTAGAGTTCTTGTGTAATCGTCATAGAGCTTTGTTGTTTTGTAATGTTAGTGTTTTACATTACCTACTACATAGATTTATTTGGCTGTTTGACAGATTAGGGTTATAACTTATGTGGTGGAATGTTTTCAAGGAACCAAGGATTGCAAACATATAAATCTGGCATATTATTCTATGTTTATCAATGGATAACTCTTAAATATCCCAATTAAGGATGCATTTTCTTTTGGTCTATAAAGGAGAAAGTTTTCATTGATAATACAAAATGTTTAGTCTTGGTGGTGGTTGTTTAGTCTTGCCAGCCCTGGTGGTAATTGTTGTTGTTTACATGCCAGTCCAAGGTTACATCGAATACAACCTTTCACCAACACATTCATTTGAAGCATGGATCTATTAAACATCGAGGGATAAATAACAATCTATGTGCAAACCTCTCAATGCTTAAATAATTTTTGGCTAAGATGGATCTATGCTAGTTTATTTTAATTCTAATTTATATTTGTTGACTTTTCTTTTCTTGTTTTTTGTTTCCTATTTGATATTGGATGTCAATTTTTTCCCATTTTAGTTTTATGCACATTACAAGCGTTACACATCTCATCCATACTGGGCTGTAGAATGCACTTTTCTTTTCTCAGTGAAATCATTTAGGAAATGGGCATTCTTTTTATGATCCCCCCATATTGGATATTTTATTGGAATTTACCCCAAGCTGATCCCATTAACCTAATTTAGCGGTCATTTGTTGGACATCAATAATTATTAATTATCAATCTACAAAATTCTGTTTGCTTAAAGGCTTCATTTATTTGATCTTAAGTGTTACATATGGGTTCAATCTCTTTCTTTTGGACTTGCTCTTGGATGCAATTATAATGGAATTCAATATGCTTTGTCCTTGCATGTAAGACATGAATTTTAATAAACTTAATGACACTTTTATTGTCACAGAGTAATGGTGTTGTTTTTTCCTAATGAAGATACAATTCAGCAAAACTCCTCAACTAAATAGCTTCACATGTTGCTCCAATCACTACTTTATATTAAGCCTCTATAGATGATAGAGAAACTATATACTATGTTGTACTCCATGAAATGGAAGATGAACCTATGATGAAATAAACCTACCCTATTTGAGTTAGTGAAGCAAACTAACCTGAAATCTCCAATTTGACTATTGAAATTCAAAACTTGATGCATATTTGATGTTTCTCTTTCGACACTTTGTTGCTTTGTAATGTATGATTCTGGGACTAGTCATAAATATATAAAGCACGTTGACTTAAAAAATTAAATCTAATCTAGCTTCAGTGAGAAATATCAAGCTTCCTACCAATCTGTACAAAGTTGCACTAATGGCTTGAGTTTTTTTCAAAGCTGAAAATTTGATTCCTTTTCTACTGGTGTAGTTGATGGTTTGCAATCATTCATCTTGAAACTTTTGAGAATTTTACAAGCATACTTGTGAGACATGAAATGCAGTCACTTCCTTAGCATATCTCCATACATAGGAAATAATGTAGATCTCTCGAGTCCACCATTTCAAAAGTCTTTTCAAGATTAACTTTCATATCTTCATTTCAATTTATATTGTTAAATGTAAGAATTCTATCACCAATATACAATACAATGATAATGATCCTATAATTTTGGATCTTCACATACATGTTAGGATCTAGCACTCCTTGTGAATCTACTTTTCCTAAAGTACTCATGTATTTTTGAATACCATCCTGCTTAAGAGTGTAAAGTGTCTTGGTTTACAAACCAAATTTTCTTTTACCAATTCAGTGAAACGTTCAGGCTATTCCAAGAACAATTCTCCTATGTTTTACCATTTAGAAATGTATTTTTACATTGATAGGTGTTTATATCTTAGAATCTGGGGTGGACTAGTGCCTATGCTTTTCTTGGATTGCATGAGGATGAGACAAGTGTACTGTCCATATTGATTTTATGGCAATCATTCCAATTCAAAATAAACAACTATAAAAAAATAAAAATAACTGACAGATATGCATGGATAACATGGAACTAATGCCAGAATAACTCATAGCTTATGCACATGGAGAACAAGTAACTCGTTACTAGCACTTAGCATGGGACCTATCGGTGTCCACCAACCACAAGTTATGTGGTTGTGCTAGTTTACACCAATCTAGAAAACTTGCCATGCAAATTGAGCTACCAATGCAAGTGCAAGTAACATGGTGATCATGTTGGCCATTGGTGCAAATATCTCATCATAGTCTATGTCCTCTGTTTTCTCAAATCATTTTTGTAACTTTTACCTACCTTTATACTTATATACTACCATCTGATTTATAGCCCATTTACAGCCAATTGTTTCTTGTATTTTTGCAACTCAATATGTTTCCATGTATCATTTGTTTTGTAATTTTTGTTTTCCTTTCACGATATCCTCCCACTCTGAAGGTCTGAACCATTTCTCATGTAACGAAAGTTGTTTCTTAGGGATGTTTTTAAAGTTTCAAGGGCCAGAATTAATTTTTTTGGGATTTATGTCATCCTGTGTCAAATAACCTTTACCTTTTGATTTCTTAAGTTGGTTTATGGTTTGAATTCAGATTGGAATAATCATTGATTCCTTCAAAGTGTAGAAATAAGGGGGGAATATGGAAAGCTTGGGGTGTTGGTTCTTGGCCTCGGGGGAATAATGAAACATAACTTATCTATTACCTTCCTCTGATAATGGATGTAGTAGGTTTCTGTCAAGAATCTGTCAAGAAACAATCTTCTTACGTTGGCTGTTGGGGGGTGGAGATTTTTGTCCATAATTATGTTCCTGAACACTTTTCAAGCTCTGCACAGTTGAGGGAACCCTCTCTATCGGCCACAAGAACCTGGAATAAAAGAGTTTCGTGAGAGTGATGGATATTATTGTTGTGGTTGTGAAAGTTTGGGGTTCAATCCCTTTTAACTAGTTTCTCATCTTCTCCACCTTTAAAAGTGCCAAAAATCACTTCTTCAGGAAATTGATTTTCACTTCAATCCTGGCTCTATTCCATACCCACAACACATATTGCAATTGAGGGTACGGATGACCAGATTTTTTTGTGTAATTTCATGATAAATTTTCATTTTTTTTCTATGTTATCTTGGAATTTGATTAGACTCTTCTCAGTTCCATTTTAATTCATTTTCATTTGTTGTATACATGATTTAGGTCTCAGTCCTACTCTGTCGATCATTGATCATCCATTGTAGTTTGTGAAGTGGTTCTCAGTTTCCAGATTTCTTTGTGTAAAGCAGTGGGAATTCTATAAAAAAAAATGTCTTGATTGGAAGACTAACCCTAATTATCAAATATTTAGGCCTTACTGAAGAGGACTTTCTAGGATTTTTTGGTTGTATTAAATACCTCTTGGCATACAAAGTTCAAACTAACCAAGCTCCTGTTTACAACAAGTTTTACCTGGCATACAAACTAACCAAGCTCTTGTTTACAACAAGTTTTACCAAGTAAGTAAACCTACTTGAACCACAAATCAAGACCCATTAACAACCTTAACTACATTTTTACTGTATCCAGGATTTGTGATCTCCATACTCTTCTTCACCATTAGTGTTGTTTTCTCTCTCTCCTTGTTTCTTCTATGTGAAACCTCCAAAACCCATTTCATGTGCCATTCCCTTTTCTTTTTGTATTTCTCATTTCTCATTTTTGGTAACATAGCATTACATCTGTAGGCATTGTTGTAGGAAAACCAAGGTGGATGTGTAATCTATCAGAATGGAAACTAATAGTTTCCATATGCAAGTGTTTAGAATCTTGTTATTTCAAATGTGTTGGTTTTTGATGAGAAAACATAATAATATTGAAATGTATGTCAATAGGCATGATAGGAAAAAAACATGAGAAATTATACATAAAACAATAAAGGTGAAACAATATTTCAGGAACAATGATGAAATATAATGTGTTAATATTGCTCATCTTCCTGATTCTTAAAGGGTTCTATCTCAATGGAAGAGCGCCTGCCTTATAAGAAGGAGGTCGGTGGTTCAATTCCTCCATGCCCTAATGATATTGCAATGTATTTCTAAAGGTAAAAAATGTAGTAGTGCAAGATTGATGCAATATTAGACGCAACACTAAATGCAAAAGAGGATGTAAAAGTAGACATCACACAAAACATAAAAGTAGATGCAAAAGTGGACCTTATGTTAGACACAAATGTGGACAAAAATGGATGTTACACTAATCACAAAATCGGATGTAAAAAAAGACTCAACACTAGACACAATTAATGACTCAAAACTAGATGCAATACTAGGTCCAAAACTAGATGCATCAGTAGATGCAAAAGTGGACTCCTAACTATATGTAAAATTGGACATTAAATTGGGCACAAAATATGGTGTATCGATGGACATAAAACCAGGTGTAACACCAGGTGAAAAACTGGAGGCAATACTTGGTGCAAACAAAAACTTAAAACGAGGCATAATATTGGATGCAATATGGGACGAAACATTGGATGTAAAACTAGACGTAATATTGAATGCAAGATGGGATGCAACATTGGACACAAAACTGGATGCAATATTAGATACGAACATGGTTGCAAAACTAGTCACAACACTAGGCGCAACATTGGGTGCAACATTTGACTCAAACATAGACGCAAAAAAAGACATCAACCAGGATGCAACACTAGGTGCAAACCTAGATGCAAAATATGACGTAAAATGAGATGAAACATCAGACACAAACATGGATACAAAAAAAATGTAAAACAAGATACAAATTAGATGCAAAAGGGGATGCAACATTATAAGTAAAATTGGATGCAAAACTAGATGTAAAACAAGACGCAAAAGGGGATGCAACATTATAAGTAAAATTGGACACATAATTTGATGCAAAAACATGGTGCAAGACTCGATGAAAAACTAGGAGCAAAATAAGACGCAACATTGGATGCAAAACTAAGCGTCAAACTAGGTGCAAACAAGGATGTAAAAAAGGATGCAAAATTGGGCGCAAATAAGGGCATAACAAAAGATGCAAATATCCAAGCCCTGGAAAAAGTGGGGAATGTGCTTGAGAGATATATCGATAAAGCAGAAAACAAAGGATAGTACACTTGCACCAGGATTTGTGTTGAGGTTGACCTTGAAGCAGGGCTCCCTGAAGCAGTTAAGTTAAAAGTAGGAGACTGGCACCACTTCCAAAAGCTTGATTATGAACAGTTTCCATTTAAGTGCCGCCTTTGCCATGAGCACGGCCACTTCCAAAGAAACTGCCCCAAAATGCAGGACCCAGAAGAGGGAGGCGGCTGGCAAAGAGTCAAGAAAGGGAAGTCGACCTCCAAATCCCAAGAAAAAAAGACCACAGAGGACATGCAGAAAAACAATACCCCTTCAAGCTCAAATAGATCTCCCCAAGAAGCCACAAAAGAGATGCCAGTGGTGATCCAGAAAGCAAAGGATCCACAAACAGATAGCACCCCTTCTGGGAAAGAACCAGCGTCAATAAGGGTGGAAGAGATCCCACCTGGATTAGACTCCGGCAATAGAGAGGTAGATTCCCATGTGAATCCGTTGGAACCTGGGGAAATGCCACTCTCTGATCCAGGTGATTTGAAGGTTGCTTTCCATTCTGAGCCCTCCAGGGGCACAAATGAGGAACCTCTTCTCCTTAAAATGGATCCAGGAGAGAACACGGATGATGGTGACTCTTCAAGCAGCCTGCACACCATTCCTTTTAAAAACTCAAGAGGAAGGAAATACACAAAAAAGAAAAGGGAGGAAGCAGCATATTTGGCTGTACTCGAAGGCTCACAAAAAACCCTGAAAGGAATGCTGAACACCAGATCTAAGAAAGGACCATCCGCGGCCCCAAAAGGGGCCAACCCCTCTCCCAATAGTAATTAATGCAGCACATCTCCTAGAATTGCAGAGGCTTAGGATCTGCCTTAAAATAAGAAGCTCTGAAAGATCTAGTCCGAATATATAAGCCTGAGATTCTGCTAGTCCAGGAGACAAAACTGGAGGAAGCCTCTCTCCTCCAAGCTGGGAAATCATTTTGGAAAAAAGGGCCAGGCATTGCTAACAACTCCAGAGGAGCCTCCGGAGGTATATCCACCTTTTGGGATACATCCCTCTATGACCTGAAGCTGAAGATCGCTCCATGCATTGGGTTTTCACAAAGATAACCCACAAAATCTCCGGCCGAACTGTAAGTCTTTTCAATCTTTATGTTCCTGTCCTGCATGCAGAAAAAAAAGATTGCTGGAATATCCTTGAATCGTATCTCAACTTGAAGCAGCCTGATAACATCATTATAGCAGGAGATTTGAACATTACCCTAGCTGCCAATGAAAAAAAAGGGGGAACTCCTGTTAGGGACCCAGCAAGGGAATGGGTTGAAGACATCATCCTTGGCTGGGACCTTATCGATATAAAGCCGGCTAAAGGGAATTTTACCTAGACCAATAAAAGGATTGGACATGGCCATATAGCGGCTTGGCTTGATAGATTCCTTGTTCAATATTCCTTCCTCTCCTTTGGCCTCTTAGCCTCTTCTAAAATCTTACCCCATTGTACCTCTAATCATAAGCCCATTATGCTGGATCTTACCCTTAATCAAGACTTTGGCCCGATTCCCTTCTGTTTCAGCCATCTATGGATCCAGCAAGAGGACTTCTTGCAAGTTGTTTCTGATTCCTGGAAGACCCATATAAGAGGGTCACCTTCCTTCATCTGGGAAAGGAAATTAAAAAGGCTTAAGCACGATCTGAAAATCTGAGCAAAACTCATCACCTCCCCCATTTCCAAAAGGAAAAAAGCCCAAGCTGCCCTGGAAGACCATCAATCACAGATGGAAGCTTCTCCTTTGTCAGAAAATCTACTGCATTTAGAGTGGGCCCTCCAGAAAGACAATTTTTCTACCTGCAGATTAGAAGAGGAGTATATGAGGCAAAAGTCCAGAATTCTTTGGCTTCAGAGCAGGGATAAAAACACCAAATACTTCCATAAGCAGGCCGAAGCTCGGAAGAATTTTAAAGCTATCTCAGAAATCAACTTCCAAGGCGTTGTGCTTAAATATTTTGAGGACATAAAGAAAGCTTCCGTTTCCACATTTAAAGATTTATTCATGGCCCCGGTTGAAGAATCTCTTGATATCATGTCCAACCCATTTGATCTCATCCCTTCGCTGATCAAACCTAAAGAAAATACCCTTCTCACCGCCCCGATCACTATGAGTGAGCTTAAAAAATATTTAGAGGCTATGAAGCCAGACAGCACCCCTGGCCCTGATGGCTTCATAGCCAGGTTCTTCTCTTGCTGCTGGTCAATTATAAAGATAGATCTCCTTAAAATGGTCAGGTACTCTCAAGTGATCAACAAGATAGGAGGAAGCACCAATTCCTCCTTCCTTGCGTTGATCCCGAAATAAAAGGACGCTTCCAGCTTCAACCGATTTAGGCCAATTTATTTATGCAATACCGGGTACAAGATTATTACCAAGATAATAGCCACCAGACTTAAAATAATTCTTCCTCAGATTATCCCTGAAAACCAAGGTGGCTTCATCAAAGGAAGAAAAATTCTCGATAACATTATCCTTGTCCAAGAAGCCATTCACTCAAGCTGTAAGCGGAAGGAGAAAGGTATGATCATTAAACTTGATTTAGCTAATGCTTTTGACCATGTTAGGTATGATTTCCTGTTTGCAGTGATGTCAAAATTTGGCTTCTCCCCTACTTTTATAAATTGGGTCAAAGGTTGTGTATGTGGCCCTTGGATAGCCCCTTTGGTAAACAGACGTTGTACAAGCTTCTTCCAAGCTTCTAGAGGGCTCAGGCAAGGCTGCCCACTGTCCCCTCTTCTCTACACCATCCAAGCTTCAGTGCTTAGCCTCCAGCTTAACTTTTGCCAAGAAATCCACAAGCTGCCTGGGTTAAGAATGGCGAATAATGTTCAGGACATAAACCACGCTCAATTTGCTGACAACACTTTGCTGTTAGGTGGGGAAACTATTCACTCTGCTGAACACTTTAAACAAGAATTGGTTCTTTACAAAGAAGTATCTGGCAGCAAAATAAACTTCCAAAAAATCAAAATCTTCAGTTGGAACTGCTCTACCAGAGAGTTGAGGGATATTGCTAGACTGCTTGGAATGGAAAGCACTCTGGATTGGGATGGCTTCACGTACCTAGGTATCCCCATCAGCAAACCCAATTCCAAAACAACAAATTGGGATCCTGTTTTGGAAAAAATCAAAGGCAAAATACAAAATTGGAGCGCCAACTGGCTTAATCCTACAGGGAAGTTGATCCTTCTTAAATCTGTCCTGAACATGCCAATATATCAGTCTTCAATATTGCTCGCCCCATGCTCAGTCCTCAGCAAGATAGAAAGCTTATTTAGAAAATTTATTTGGGAAGGTGGGAAAGGAAATGAGAAGAAACTCGACCTAGTAAGCTAGGAAAAGATCCAAAAACCGCAGGCTAAAGGATGGCTGCATGTTAGGAGTTTAGCCTCCCAAAATTTGGCTTTAGGAGAAAAGCTGCTATGGCAAATGGTCTCAGGAAAAGATTGCTGGAGTAAGCAAGTGATCTGCAAAAATTACTTTCCAGGCTCAAGGAAAAGGTGCCTCGATGCTACTCCTCAGCATAGAAATGGCTCTCCGGTTTTCAAATTATGTATTAAAGCTCTGGCTTCCTTCAAAAAGAGGCTCTACTGGATACCAGGAAACGGGAAAACAATAAGAGTGTGGAAATATTCCATCCTGGGAGACTCCCCTCTAGGGCAATGCCAAGAAGTGAGAAACATCAAACACTGGCTACTGGATAACAGAGCTACAACGCTGTGGGACCTCTCAGCCTGGGAAAACAACAATTGGATAGGCTGGAATCTTGGCGATCTGCCACCGGAATTAGAAGCAGAAGCAATAAATCTTACAGTCCTCCTTCAAGGAAAATCCCCTTTCAGAGAAGGGGATAGAGATAGACGTGGGTGGGGCAGCAATTCAGGCAATTATTCAGCTTCAGAAGGTTATGAGAATATCCAGTCCATTCCCTATGTCGCCCCAAATCGAACGATCTGGAATTTTGTCTGGTCAAGGTCCTTCATCCCAAAAATTGATTTTTTCTGCTAGACTCTGGCCCATAGAAGTGTCCTCACTGGCGAAAATCTGAAGAAAAGAGGAATGGAAGGCCCCTCTCGCTGTCCTCTCTACAAAAAAAAAGAAGAGACGTCCGATCACCTCTTGCTGGGTTTCCCCTTCTCCAAAGAAGTCCGGAAAGAAAATTTGAAGATTAATTCTGATATTACACTCCCAGGCACCATCCATGGCCTTCTATCTGAATGGATGAAGCTCTCCCCGTTCCAGCTATCCAAGAAATATTTGCTTCAAACTGCCTGGTGTTGGGCCTCTAAAGCCATCCTCTGGAATATTTGGCTTGAGAGAAACAACCGTATTTTCAAGGATAAAGAAAACCACTCCTCCAAAGTCGCCAATCAAGCAAGGGAAATCCTTGGGGAAGCCATTGATCACAACTCTGCTCTGAAAGGTATCTCACAGCTCCTCCCAGAGGATTTACAGTGGTTAAACAAGATTGCCCCAAATTTTCAGAGCAAATCCCTTCCTGGTCACTCTAGCACTGCTAATTGGGAAATCCGACTTGAGGAACCTGCCTTCACCAGCTGGAGAGAATCTCTAAATGAGGTTTGTCTTTTTTTCGATGGAGCTTCTAAGAACAATCCAGGTCGTGCTGGTGGAGGAGGAGTGTTAATCTCAGCCTCTGGAACTATGCTTGGCCGTTATGCCTAGGGTCTAGGCTTTGAGTCAAACAACACAGCTGAATTCTGCAGTCTATTGCAAGGGCTAAGGATAGCCTGCTCCAAAGGAATCACTTCTCTAGTGGTCTTCAGCGACTCTAGGATGATGATCCAAGCCCTTATAAACCAGAAGAGGCCCTCTCAACTAAAGCTAGCTTTGATCTATCAAAAAATTCGACATTTAAGCCAAATCTTCCACTCCATCTCTTTCTACCATATCCTCTGGGGGCTGAACTATTTAGCAGACAATGAGGCCAATAAAGGGACCCTCTTGAACAGAGGAATCTTAGAAGTGGATGGACTTGAAAGGAGAAATGATATCCCCTGATCTGTGCAGCCACATGTTCACCAGCTCGAGCTGTAATTACTTGTCAAGCAGTGTACCTACCTTTTCCCCTCAGTACACTGTGTCTTTCGTTCCTGCAGTCTCTGTCAGCAAAACTCTACACAACACCCCCTTGGCTCATTATCACGATTACTTAGCTTCCTGCTCTGCCAGCTACCTTGCTATCGTGATCACTAGCATCCATCTCTCCTCCTCCTCAAATGTCTCTGCAGCGATCCAACGGTGGTTTGCCTCTTCGTGGGCTGATGTCTTGTCTTCCAAGCGTTGCTATTTCCCCTCTATCCTTTATCTCCCCCCTCTGAATCGTCTTTGGAGCAAGAGTAAACCTCTTTAGATCCGTTACTGTCAGTTAAGGAGATGCTCGATGAGTTCGAAAATGAGCTTGGTTGCCTCCGAGATGGATCAAATAGGTAAGATCAGAACTAGCATTCGTCCTTCCAGGCATGAGAAGAAAGATGGGAACTTCATAATGAAGTCTTCAGGAAGCTATGAGAAGATATATCAGTCTTATAAGAAAACCCGAAAGATCTCAAAGAATATGTTCATTCTAGCATCAAAGGCGTGGCTATCTCCAAGAAGAACTTCGAGAACCTTCTCAATGTGCTGGAGAAGGCGTTCATCAAGTTGCTGGCAAATATGGACACCTGTTTCTTTCCATCTTGGTGCTTATCTCTGTTGTTTACTGTTTATTTTTGCTCAGATGAGGCTGCGTCCTCCTTGTATTAGCTACCGTTACCATCAAGCCGTTGAGAAGCAGTGGACTCTTGAGACTAGTCTGACTCAGAATCTTGGACTGACTTTATGTCAAAGCATGCGGTAGATGCTTTACTGCCTCCCTTCTAATCTACTCCTATGTTGTGGTAAAAAAAAAAAAAAGATGCAAAAAATTGGGCGCAAAAATGGACACAAAAGTGGAAGTTAAAAAGGATAGGAAAAAAGATGCAATAGACGACGTTTTATGAAATTGTACAATAGCGCCAGGTTTAGCGTCGGATTGTTCAACAAATTTGGGAAAAAATTACACTAAAATCCGGCGCTAAATCCAGTTTTTGTTGTAGTGTGCAAGTAGTTTTCTTCATGTTTAATAATGTGCAGTTAATAAATGATGTGTTGATTTCAAGATGAGGAAAATTTGTCGTTCACGGGAGTACTCATTATCCTTTTATCTCTTTTAATTATTCATTAGTAATTTCATTTAAATCATTACAATGACTTATTGATTAAATTAACAAAAACTGAATTTAAAGCAAGAAAACTTTAAAAAGGTAGATGGTAAAAGGTTTAGTTATACATAATTTTGCACTCTTCTAAATACAACTCACTCATTCTCTAATTATTTTCATAAAACTATACAACTTAGAATTTTCCTTTTCATTTTTTTTTGTAAATAATGTTTTTAAAGGGATCTCATTTATTCAAACTTATCCATTTGAACTTTATCACAACCTCAAGAGAAGGAGAAATTTTATAATTGAAACATTTTTGCAATAATAAGTCTAAAAATTCAACATTATGACGAACTTATTAAATTTTGTATATTTTATCATATATTTTTCCTATATGCATATTATATCACTATCTCCCTTTTTCTATCTTTCATTTAACATTTTGATGAAATTACTAAGAGTTCAATTCTTTGTATTACCATATCGTGGTCAATTTAAATGTTGGGAGATTGGTCGTCCTTCTGTATGCATGTCATCATTTCATGATTTTTACATTATTTTTATAACTCGTCTCATAGAATATGGCGTGCCTTGATTTTTGAATTTTAATTTTATTTACCTTCTTCCACAGTCAATTGAAGTTTCGATAAATATTAATATTTTTTAAGTTTCCCATGTTTACGAATACTTAGTTATTCTTTCCTTTTGAATTGTGATACATACTTTTTTATTGAAATTTTGGTTTGATCACGTTCTAACTTGTATATAATTTTTTGAATGTTTTGGTTAAATTAGTGATTTTTATTTTGCATTTTTTCAAGTTTGTTTGATTGATTGGTTTCAATAGTGAATTTGATATTTTGAGCTTTATGGTTTTCCTCTTTATTTTTAGTTTGCTTGAAGTAAGCGGGTATTGTAAATAAATAATACTGTAATAGTAAATTATTTGAGTTTATATGCTTCTCTACTGATAAACCTGATATATTTCGAAAGGTACCGTTGTAGAAGGATTCTTGTTGTATCAAATTTTCTTAGTGTGACTTAATCACTCCTAGCCTTGAAACATTTCTTATGAACTTAGCCAATCAATCAATTGGATTGTTGATTATTATTCTTGGATTTTATTTTGAGAATTAAATCATTAGTTAGTCCAGTTAGCCTGCCAAGAAGTTTTTCTCTCATAAAATTTTCAATCACTTACATTAGCCATCATTAGGCCTTCCATGCTATTTAAGGAGTTTTATCTTGGTTATTTTTCTCATCCAATAGAGTGAATTTGTTAGTAAATAAATAAATAAAACTTTGATTTAAGAATAGGAGGTCTCTGAATAGACCCAACCTAATCATGAAATCATGATCATAAGCCTCGTCGAGTATAACATGATTTATGATCACCCGGGTGATGGATCTTGGTCATAAGATCAAGGGATAAGAGGTCTCATAACGAGCCAACCTGCTTATCTCTGGAAGTTCTCGTGAGAGATGCTATCAACATTTGGTTACTAGGCCTGAATAATAGGCTTGAATAAAAAATCTAATTAATATCATTTAAAAAAAATTTTGTCAATTGGATGGGGAATTTAATCTTGATATATTCTTAGAGTATTGAGGTCATATCTTTATGTTGATGATTATTTGAATATCTTTAGTCGTTGAGAAATATTTCTTGATGAGGTTTATTTGTTGTGCGTATATTTAAAAATTTACATATCTTTATGAAGTCTCTAAATAATAGTTGGGATAATTCATTTGATTGTGATAGTATTAAAGTTCAAACTTTACTATATAGGATAGTGAGGTGATAAGGTCACGTGGTGTGAAATTTGATGTTTCGAGAGACATTTATTCTATTTCCCTTATCTATAATCTTCACATAAACATAAAGAGATAACCGGTTCATTTAGTATGTCGCCATTTGTTGGCACTCTAACAAATCCCCCTTAATTTTCAAAAAAATCAAGGGACCCCGATTAGAATCTTGTAAATATTTAGCTATGGTTTTCTTTACTTGAGTTTATTCAATGATTTAATAGTCTCATTTTCATGCATTTGATTTTCTACCCTTTTTATGAATCACTTATTCCTAATGAAAATATTGGTATTTCTGTTTGGCGGTTATGATATGGTGACTTTGTGACTTTATGATCATTTCTTTTCATCACATCTTTTCACTGATTGTTTTTGTCGACAAGTTACCTTTTTATCGTTTGAATCTGTTTTCTTCCTATTGGTTAGAGAACACTTGCATGCTCTTATTTTACCTTGGTCAATTTGATTGTACACCTTAATTTAAAAGAATTCAATTATCTCAACCTTACCACATCCTTGCCAAATTTTAGCCTTCACTTTATTAATGTTTAAATCAACACTTTTACGGTTTGAGGTAAATTATTCAAATGTTCAAGTTTGAGATTTCAATTTACATATTAAAATTATACATATCAAATATTGGAATAATTCCTTTAAAAATCCACTATGGATGATAAAACATTATCTAAACATTTTATTACAATTCAGATTTTATGTAAATTTTGTGAGGTATAAAGAGATATTATTTATCTTATCATTATGTAAGCTCTATAATTTTCTTAAATATCCATTTTTACTTATGTAATGTTTATGCATGAAAAGTATATAAAAATACTTTAATTTTGATGCATGCCTGCATTTATTGTCTATATTGTTATTTCTATTATATTACTTTTGATTTTTTATGAATCCATTCAAACTTTTGTTTGAATTTTATTCATCTATATGGTGCACCATGCATCTTCCATGAGCTGGTTTATCATATTGCTCTCAAATGTTTTATTGTTTCTATAATATTATATACATACGTTGGGTTATTTTTACAAATCGAATGTGCAAGTATGTGGCTCCACTCTTGCAAATTTTGTGTTTTGTGGCTCTTGCAAATTTTTTGTTTTGTGGATTTCAATGTTTTACAAATTGTTAAAAATACATTGTCCATAAATTTTCACTGTATTTCCAAATCAGGAAGTCGCCAAGCAAATCATGGGTAAGACAAAATTAAACAATTTTATTTCTGTAAGAATTTGTTTGAAGCACATTTGTTCCCTACATTTGATAAAATAGCAAACTTTGGTGAACACAGTAACAAATCATGGGTAAGACAAAATTAAACAATTTTATTTCTGTATGAATTTGTTTGAAGCACATTTTGTCCCTACATTTGATAAAATAGCAAACTTCACCGAGTTTTCCAAATTCCTAGACCTGTGCTTCTACTTCACCTCTGCCTTCCATTTTTAAAATACAAATTAGGGGGTTAATACATGGCCTACCTGGCTGATGGCGGTTGGAAAGGTATTCATCCAACTTGGATTCCATGATACACGGACACATTCTTATCCAACGCAAAAAATAAAAATAACTACGAACACTTGCCTTTCTCGCTTTATAATATTCTTTATTTGATGGTTTCAGGATCGATAGGACTAGTTTTCTCCTACTATCTTTAACCTAGTGGAATGATTTTCTGCTTTCCACATGGAAAGAAATAAATATTATGTTGGTCTGGGATCCATCCTCCTCCCGTTCATATTGCAGGTGTAGAATCAACCTCCACCATATATATAATCCTCCATTTATTGTGAGTCATTGATTATGTTCTCCTTTTAACCCCTTGCATTTCACTTTCTGCTAATCACTTGTCATTGCTTCTGATGTGCAAATTTTCTCAATGTATTACGTATCCTCCATTGATATCCTCATACTTTATCTCTACCATCAATCAAATATGACTATTAACCCTATCCATCGGTGATTTCGCCAATCTTAAGCTTCTTTATCTCCCGAGCAAGTTCCCCTAATGGATCCAACCTCCACCGTTGATCTATCTGCTACTCAAATATTAACCTTTGAAATTTTAATGATATACCATAAGTGTTCTTTCCTTATTAATTTTTCACCTTAAATATTTAACCTATGGTTTTATGGACAAATAAAAACACCGGTCTCTACTTTAGCACCAATTTCATTACCCATCGGTCATATTACCAAAATTTTCATATACAAGCTCCTCATTTATCCTTAATCCTTTTCTTCTCACCTGTAAACCAAAATAATGCTAACAAATAGATCCAACTAGGGATGCGATCCTCCATGTGAGGTAGAAAAGAACCCGCAGACCAGTGCCCAAAATACTATCCATTGTACACATTATTTTTCTCCAACAGTACAAAATTGTAACTCTTTTATTTTTATTTTATTTTATGTACACGGAATTAAAGAAATGAAAAACCTCAAGCTCTTAGGGCCTTCACTTCGGGCTTCAAATCATTCAACCTATCATCTATACTCGATATTCAATCAACAAAAGTATATACAACTAATGTACAAAATTATTTCATCTTCATGAAAAATATGTTTTAGAAATCTTCCATTAACATGTTCTCCTTTAAGTTCAACCTCATATTGATTGTGTAGAATGAAACAATTATCTCCCCTATACACATCATTGATGTATGGACCCTTCCATAGGTGATCAAAATTTCCACGTTTGTCCTCCTTTCTTGCATCCCACTTTAAAACCAAATCATCAACCTGAGCTTCTCTTCTTTTACCCTCATGTCAAAAGTCTTCTTCATATTTTCTTGATGGAATTGTACCTTGTTATAATATTTCCCTCTCAACTCATTCAACTCAATTATCTGGTTTATCCTCTGCATATGATTGGGTTGTTCATCTAGCTCTTGTAGCAACTTCATCACTGGTAAACCCAAGAATATGGGAAATATCACTTCTGCTCCATATACCAACTAAAATGGTAACATCCAATGACCCTCTTGGTGCTTATCCTGTCTTCCCATAAAGCATACTTTAAATTGGTGTGCCATGCTCTTTTATTTTCTTCTAGTAGTTTCTTTATCATTCTCACCAAACTTTTATTTGATGATTCAACAAGTCCATTTCTCTGAGTGTAGTATGATCTAGAATGTTTTAGGATGATGTGGTACATGTGGCAGAAATTGATTAATTTCTTTGATTTGAAATCTTTTTCATTGTCATTTACAAGTATTCTAGGACACCCAAATCTAGATAGAATATTATTCTCCAGGAAGTCAATAATAACAACATCTGTGGCTTTCCTGGTTGGTATTGCTTCAATCCATTTAGTGAAATAATCAGTAGTTGTTAGGATCCACTTATGTTGAAAAGAAGAATTTGTATTTATCTCACCAATAAAATCCAAGCCCCATTGCTGAAATAGTGCTTCTACTAAAATTGGTTTGATAGGTAAAGGCATCAGTTTTCCTTTACCATCAAAAATTTGGAATTCATGACAAGATATAACCTCTTTATACACATTAGAAAACATTATGGGCAAACAAAAATCCTCTCTCAAAAATTTATTAGCAGTTACCTTCCATGAATGATGTCCTCCACATACGCCCTGATGAAAATCATTCATAGTTTGTTGAGATCCATTCTCTAGTAGGAAATTTAGTAGAACTCCTACTGTGTCCTTCCAATATAGATATCGGTTCAAAATTCAGAATTCGGATGCTTTCAACTTCACAGATATGGCTCTGGTTTTTCTCAATCCTAGAGGTGCTTGCAAATTTTGCAAAACATATACAATATCATTGTCCTAAGGAGACAAAGAGAAGTCTTTGATTACCTTCAATCTTGATTCTATCCCCCTTGAAAGATTAGACAAGAAGTTCAATTGCAAGGATTAATAATTGGCATCAGTCATCAACTTGGACAACCCCTGTCCTTTCACCAATTTGGTAGGTTTGATCTCCAAATCATATTCCAACAAGACTGGAATCCACTTTTCTCTCTTCCCTTCTATATCAAGCTGAGTGAGAATATTTTTCACAACATTGTTGGGAACATAAGCAATTGCATGAGAATGAAGAATATAAACTCTAAAAATCTTTGAGAAATTTGATCAGTGCATAAGCTTGTTTCTCAATTATATCATACTTTAGTTATGCATCCCTCAATATATTGCTAAGAAATGCAATGGGACACTCTACATTCTGTTGATTCTTCTATAACAACACTCCAGCTATAGTATGCTCAGAAGCAAAAGAGAAAGCTATAAAATCTTTGGAAACATTATGGCTAACCAAAAGGTGCTTCTATTATTGCCTTATTAATGTAAGTGAAATATTTATTAGCTTCAATGTTCCATTTAATGTCATAGTATTTCCTTAGAATATTAGTTACACTCAAGATCTCTGCCAAACTAGGAATGAATCTTCTTGAAAAGTTAACTTGACCAATTGATGATTGAATTTCTTCTTTATTCCTTGGTAAATAAACTTTCAAAATTGATTTTACCCTATTAGGATCAATTTTTTTTCCATCTTTTAAAATGATATGACCCAAAAAATTTCCTTCCTTCATAGCAAATTCGATTTTCTAGGGTTCAAGGAAATACCAAATTTTCTACATTTCAAAAATACATGTTCCAAGTGTTTTATGTGGTCCTTGTCAGATCTTGAAAATACTATTATGCCATCCATGTACACCACAACAAATTTGTCTTTCTTCTCAACAAAATCAATGTCCATCACCCTTTGAAAAGTTTCTCCTGCATTCATTACCCAAAATGGAATATTGGCATACATAAAGGTTCCCAGGGTGTGATGAATGTTGTCTTTTCTTGATCATCGGGGTGAATCTTTATTTGATTATACCATGAGAACCGGTCCATTATAGAAATACTTTATGCACGAACAACATTTTGCAAGATATGGTCCATCTTTGGAAAAGGGTAATTATATTTCAAAGAGACTTTGTTGAGATTCCTAAAGTCCACACACAATTTTATTTCCCCATTCATTTTCCTAACAGACATGTTGACACAAACCCAGTCGACAGGGGTTCTCTGTCTGTCAATACCCAAACTAATGTGATCTACATGAGCACTGGTGCAAACAAATTTTACCTCGTCCGGCAACACCTGCAGAGAATATGAATTCTCACCCGAGATGTTCGAGGGAGAGCTGTTGGAACCAAATTTATGTTGTATGAAGGAGGACAGTGCATCGACTATTCCATTTAGCACAACATTATTAAACAGATCTACTTACCCATATTATGCATAAAGAGAATCATGTCATCATTCAATAGATCACATTAACATAATTGAATCACAACAAAACATCAATGCTCAAACATATATAACAGTATATCATCATTTAAAGTAGAAAAATCATCGCATCGTTCACAGATCCATATCGCAAATACATCTTGCATTCACATTTAGGCCGCAGAAAATAGGAAAGTAGGAAAAGACACAATGATTTCGTTTAATCCTCATCATGTCATATTAACCTTTGCAACAAAACAAAGGTTCTCCAAAACATTTCTCTAGCTCACATACACAGATCAAAAGGATCAACATTCACAATCTTAGATCTTTGAAGTCGCTAAGAAGAATCAGCCGAAGACTCAATACTTGCAATTCAACATCTATTTATAGGATTGCGCCTTTACGTTGGTGGTGCACTTAACCAACTTCCTAACTAATTCTTAATATAATCTACAAAATAATGACCACAATCCACAAAACGTGGTCCAAATCTACAAAACATGCCCACAATACATAAAATATTGTAATTCCGTCTTGTGCATCGTTCTCCATATTGCACAACATCTTTGAACTTGCACAACATCTGAGATGCTACACAACTAAATTACCTTAAAAATCCTTGCAAAAGGCCCCCAACACAATCTTGTTGCTCGCCCTCAAGCCATGTCAGTTGTTGGAAATAGTGTAGTCGTTGATATTCATCTTGAATTCCTCATATTACTAGGTGATTTCCTTAACTTGTTCTTTAATTTTCTCAGTAACCTCCTGGCTACCTATCAAGTCATTCTCCAATGGGTGATTTTCAATTTTTACAGTGACATCCTTCCTTTCTTCCTGAATCGCTTGCAACGTTGAAACTGTCTTCATCGAGAGTTGTGCGCCGATCTCCTGGAAGGTATCTAGTTCTGTTGAGTGCCTCTGGTGGCGATTCCTATCCTTTCCAACCTGCTGCTGCAAGTCCTTCAGCTCTGCTGACCTTGTAATATGTATGACCGGGGGAATATCTCTAACTACGGTCTTTACTATTGTCAATTGCCCCTCTTCCTAATGTAACTGTGTGCTTAGGTGCTCCAACTGCGCATCCTACACTACGCTACCC
Source organism: Pseudotsuga menziesii (assembly GCA_001517045.1). Classification (NCBI taxonomy): domain Eukaryota; kingdom Viridiplantae; phylum Streptophyta; class Pinopsida; order Pinales; family Pinaceae; genus Pseudotsuga; species Pseudotsuga menziesii. Next base: position 49,016 of record LPNX010209955.1, on the reverse strand, counting down.
CAAAATTTTCTTGTCTCATTAGTAACTTTGTTTTCCTCTCACTCTATCTCCTCCAGTTGCATCGCTAATTCCTCAATGGAGCTTTTCCTTTTTGCAAATTTATCTGGTGGTGTGTCTGGGTGTACCAAGGCGTTCAAAATATTATTGTCGCTCTCCATTTGTGTAGTTACTATCCCAAGCCACTGTACTTTTGCCTTTGCATCCTCGTCCACATTAGCTTCCAGCACTCATTCACAGGAATCAAAATTGCTTTCTCCAGATGCACCCTCCTATCCCAAAGTTGTACTTTCTCCAATATCAATTGATCCTGCTTCTTTTTTAGTGCTTCAATCTCCTGTGCTTTCTTTGTGATCAACTGCTCTTTTTCCTTTTGCAACGCCTCAATTTTGCTACACGCTTCTGCCTCTTTCTCCTGCGATCTCAATAATGGACCGATGATACTTTTTTCTCTATCTACCAGCTCCTGATTAGTGACCCTCTCCATGTGCACCAATGTCTATGTGGACAGTGCATTGATGTCTACAGATAGATCTTGTCACTACAGCAGGGAATCATTTAGATCCTCATTATTGGTCTCGATCGCATGCGGTGAAATTTGCACATTCCTGATTCGCATCCAAGTGCTGATCGAGCCAACGTTCTGCATATTTGCGGCCTCCGGTTCCTTATTCAATACTGTATCAACTACAGAGTCAAGGTAATTTTTTACCTCACCGAATTCATCAAACATTTTCTTCTTCATTGCATTCTTCATTGTGGTAATGGTCCCGATAATATGGCTCAACTGCTCCTCTATTATAGGTGTGGTACTACTGGTTGCACCTTAATCCTGCTTCTTCTTCATACAGGATTCCTCAAAATTCCTCTTCGCTTTTGAATCAGGAGGTGTCCTTGTCGACGCTCCATCAGAATCATGGTCACTCGGTGGTTCAGGAACAGGGTCCACTAGTGCATCAACTGACATACCCATCGAAACCCCTTCATACTGATAGGTTCGATCCATTCCTGGGGCCAATCCGCCATAATGGTATCTAGACCTACATCATAAATCTTAAACGTTGTTTGCATCCATTTTTTGTTTGGGTCTCATCACTCTTGCACATGTATAGTGTGCGGCCTGATCACAAATATAAGTACTCTTTGATACTTCATTAGTGTTTCCTCCATCAGTCTCACAACCTTCACTATTGCATCCTTCAACACCTCCCAATAGATCTAGAACAGGATGGCACAGTCCTTTAGTCACTTCGCTTCCTTCACGAACCAAATTTTATGATACCGTGCACCTTTACAATTTTTTTTCATCTACATCCATCCCTTTATAATCATCCAGCTCCATCCAAGCCACCAGTGCAATCAGAATGAGTATCCAGTTGTATGCGAATGGTCACTTCCCTCCCTGGACTGTGAGTGCATCCTCCAACAACTGGTTCATTAAGAATAGAGACAAGTTCATTTGCACCCCTTGGGAACACTTCTCCTAGAAGGAAATGACCCATGAATTGCATTGGTTGGGTTTGTTCATCCTGAAAACCTTGCTTCCTAGAATCCTCGCCGCAATGAAAACCGCCTGATCATTGATACTTTCAATGCGGTATGCCCTTCCATTACTCTATAAGTTATATCTTCTCTTCAATTGCGCGACCAACCTCCTGTCGTTCTCTTTCCCCTTGAAGTACTGCGATGGGTCGGCCTCCTCCTTAGGAAGCCTCGTGATTTCTGAAATAAACGCCACAGTGACTGAAACTGGTTTGTCTAGCCATAAAATCCCTCCATGGAAGCATGCCAAAAGCTACTTTATGCATGCATTTACCTCATTCAACCGCTCAAAATGCAGCATGTTGATTAGTCCCAACAATCCCGATAGTTTCAAGCCACGCGCCTAGTCGTGTGGAATTCGTTCTATTAGGCCACCTCTCATCTGCATTGCAGGTAGTTATGGTTCTTTTGTAATATCTACTTAGGCCAGAATATCATATTCCTCATACTTCATCTGCATTAATGAGGGAACAATGTCCCTAGTGAAAATAATCCCTTGTGGTATCACTGACAACTTAACTGGGTATTTCTTATTCTTTGGCGTCGCCCTAGGCTTCGCGTTAGGCCTACAGGGAGGTACATAGCCAGGAATACCCGCAATGGATACCCCTAGGTGGCTTGATGTCTCCTCATCCCCGAATATTGATGGACCCATCCGAACAATTTTCTCCTCATGTTCCCATGCAAACGTTATAGTCTACTGCTTCTTCTGAACCATGGACTTATGTCGCTGTGCCCCCCTCTTCTTCTTTGGAATGGATGACAATCCCACCACCATCCTTGCAATTTATTCCACAATGGGTAATCCAATAATCGATGAATCTCCCTCACTTGGAATCTAAAATTTTACTTGTTCCCATAGAAAGTCGCACCAGTGTCCCCCTATGCGCAATGGGAACTCAACCTTACTTTAAGTTGCAACTCACTCAATCACCACAACTCAAATCAGTGTAACACTTCTATGGAAATATGTCGACAATTCACACTTTGCATAATGGTGAATTTCAACCGTGTCCGACCCCTTCTTATAGCGCCAAATCAATATTTTCCCCATTATGATGAAATAATTGCAATCCCCTTTTCATCATCATGACCAAATCATGCATTAATCACCCGAATCCACTATCGATTCTGTCAATCCAATGGTCGAATCTGTCATTAAGACACATCTCATCAGAATGCGCCACTGGATAAATGTCTTAACTGCTGAATTTATTATTGATTTGACTCTGTCGCAGCCCTGTGGCTGTTGCAGCATAACTCCCTAACTTCAATACTGGCTCTCCTACTTGTGCATCCATTTCCTCTTGGCGCCCCATCCTCCTAACTACCATATCATGCAAAAAAAACACATTTTTTTTCATCGTGCAGTGCCTAAATAATCGCACAGCTCTTGGCCTGTCATGCAGGGATTCATCCTGAGGGCCATTCACTAGATTTGGCAGCATCGCTCCATCTAACTGCTGCAGCTGTATTGCACCTCCTGAAGTAATGGAATTCATGAGATATGGACCTAGCTAATGCATTTGTAACTTACCTGGATGTTTCATGAACATGATGTCATACATCACTACTAGGTCTCCTTGCTAAAATTGTTTGTGCTTAATATGTCGATCATGCCAAGACTTTTGTTGATCCTTCTCAACACACTGGTGAAAACCTACGACAAAGCGGTCTTCCTCAAGCTGCACCAACTAATCTAGGCATTATTCTAATGCTTCTTCATCGTCCATGCTCTTTGTTGTTGCTATGCATAAACTTGGAACAATGTACTCCATCGGCATGACTTCCTCTTTACCATACACTAATTTGAATGGTGTCTATCCTGTCAATCTTTTGCAAGTGGTGCGATATTCCCACAAGACTGCTGGAATATTCAAATCCCAGTCACCACAGTTCACCTTAAATATCTTTGTGAGCGCATGCTCCAACACCTTGTTGAATTCCTCCACTGTCCCATTTGCTTGTGGATGATACAGGGTATTATTCTTATGTTGTATTTGAAGCTCTTATGTCAATGCGATGACTAGGCGATTGATGAATTGAATCCCATGTTTGCTCATTAATATCCTTGGGCACCCAAATCGAGTAATAATTTTATCAAACAAAAACCCCGTTGTTGTCGCAGCGGTGCAATCTACAACAAGTGCGGCCTCTGCCCATCTTGTCAAATAATTTTCCATTGTAATGATTTATCATGCACTAGTTCTCTTTCTAGGTGGGTTGATTGGTCCCCTAAAGTCCATAATCCATTTATCAAATGGCTACAGTGCCACCTGAGGTGTGAGTGACATCTTATCCCTCCTTGACGATTTTTTAGTTCTTTAACAGATGTCACAAGTCCATGCATAGTCCTTTGCATCACCAGGGAGTGTGGTCCACCAAATCCCTACGCGGAGCACCTTCCTGGTAGTAGCGCGGCCACCATAGTGTCCTCCTGCGAATCCCGCATGTGCCTCTGCCAATATTTTCCCTTGTTTGTGCAGTAGGATGCATCACAGTAAGATTTCATCTAGTCCTATCTTATAGAGTTGTCAAACGATCAGATAGAAATCCACGGCCTTAACAACCAACTACTTCTTCGGACTTGTAGTAAGCTCTTCTGGTGTTGTTCCCGTCACTAAGAACTAAACTATTTCCCCATAGTAGTCATCAACCATGTCAACCCTGAATAGTTGCGCATCTAGCAACCCATCCTCAATTTTTGTTGGTTGTTCACCTATCTCAATCTGTGATAAGTTATCTGGGACTACATGTAAGCAACGCAACTTCACAAATATCTCAAAATCAAACTCTTGAAAGAGAAGTAGCCAACGACATATCTTCCCCCCCAACACAAGTTTATTGACCAGGTATTTCAAAGTAGAATTGTCTGTAAACATCATGAAATGACCGCCCAATAGGTAATGTCAAAACTTTTGTAGAGTATATACAATTTCCAACCCTTCCCTCTCTGTTGTAGTGTAATTTTTCTCTGCTAATGACAACTTTCAACTAGTGAAAGAAATCGAGTGATCAAGACCTCCTTCTCTTGGCTATACCATCACCACTCCCAGCGCAATGGATGATGCATCTATATGGACATGGAACTCCTTGTTCCAATCAGGAAAAACTAGTATTGGTGTGGATGGCATATTCTCCTTTAATGTCTCAAAACTTTCCTAATACTTGTGACTCCACAAAAAGACCGCATCCTTCTTAAGAAACCTCTCCATAGGAGCTGTGATCATGAAATAACTATGGATGAACTTGTGTTAGTATCATGTGTGTCCCAGTGTCACTCTCATTTGCTTCAAATTTGTAGGTGGTGGAAAACTCAAAATCAGCACAATCTTCATGCGGTCAACTGACAGTCCTTATTTACAAACAATGTGTCCCAATAGCATCCTGAAGGGTGACCAGAAAATGAATTTTTTCGAGTTCAGCGCAATCTGACACTGTCGACATCACTCCAACATCACTTGCAGGTTCGCTATATGGTCCTAGAGTAATCCATAAACCATCCAGTCATCCATATAAACCACCAAAAACTTCTGAAGAAAATATTTGAATGCAGCGATAACAATCCTAAAGAATATCATAGGTGAATTCTTCAATCCAAAGGACATCACTATGTACTGAAGAAAACCCCATTCAGTAACAAAGGTTGTCTTGTGGAAATATTCCTTCACGATCTTAATTTGGTGATAGCCAAAAAATCCATCCGTGAATGGATAAATTTCTTGACCGCCCACTCCTTCGAGCACCTAATCAATGAATTGTGTCGAAAATGGATCATGCAAACACACATCATTTAACTTTCTAAGGTCGACACAAATCCAAACCGCACCTATTTTCTTGTCTTGCATGACCATTGGACTAATCCATTTTGATTCCTCAACTGGTTCTATTATCCCCGCATCCAACATTATGTCGAGTTCAGCTTTAACCCTCTCCTTGTATTGTGGATTCAAGCAATACGGTCACTGCTTCACGGTCTTCGCATCTGGTTTTACCAAAATCCTCATCTCTCCTAAATATCCTAGTATTCCCTTCATCTCTGGAAACTTTGTAGGGAACAAGTCCTGGAATTCATGTAACAGATTCGTTATCTTTTCCATGGTTTCTTCATCCCAATAGTCCCCAACATACACAAAATTTGGATTCTCCTCCATCCCAATGTTGACCTTCCTAATTTTTAATGATTGATTCATTAGATCCATCAGTACATTAGGTGTTACGACATCCCGACTCCCTTCTATCTCTAGAATACTGATGTTCTTTGGATCTTCACCATTGTGTGGTCCTCCCATCACATTGTAGCATTCCATCATCAATTGCATAGGACATCACTCGTGTGGATCCATAGGATATGCAACTAGTACTACCTTCAGAACAATGTCGCGAATGTGCTGTGGTGCACTATGAATGGCGGGATTGGTATCCATGAAACTGAAGGTGTGATTAAAACAATTCATCAATTCCTCACAAGTAGTGATATATCTGCGCAATTCAGCTGATACATACCATGATCAAGAAATTTCACCCAACGTGTGGACAAGATCATGGTCCCATTCATCCTTTGGTCATGATGCCCATAAGGTCTGACATTCAATCAAGTGGTTACCAGGGTTACCCCCCCATCATATCTTCCAGCATGGTATTCTTCTATGTCTCCAAAGCGAATTGTCATCAATCTTCAACACTACGACCATCCCGTGATCGGCTTGTTATGGGTCGCCCACCAACATGCTAGAGTATCCTTCAATGCTTCATCCAATGCTAGAAACTGTTTTGGTTCTGATACCTTATCTTCAAATTCAACTAAAAACTCATACAACTCATGCATTCCTTCATATACTAGTAGCTCAATAGTTTCTGTTGTGACTCAACACAATGACTGTGTAATCAAGCAACACTTCCGAAGAGATACCTCATGCATTCGATTTTGCCAATTTTCTAAAGCATCATCAGAATCTGAAGGTGCAGAACTAGAGTTGCGCCAACCGCGCTCATCATTGACCGTTGGATGGATATAATCCTATGATATGTTATATGTTTGATCCCATCCTTTTATAACCTCCTCTTTAACTAGTTCAACATATCTTCGTCCTTCAGTCGGGTCTATTGGGGCGATGACCCTGATGTCATGGTTTTCAAAAGTCATAACACCTTTCTTAAAATTTATCGCCGCCAAACTATCATTTTCCCATCCAATCCCCAGCAACGCGGGATATGAACTTTCTCCATCGACAACTTCAATCACAACAAAATTAAACAAACTATTTATTCCTTCTATTTCCAGAGAAAGACATGGAGCTCACCCAATTGGTGTTACTCTGGCCTAGTTTTCCAATCCCAGCTGCACGAGGGACCAAACCAACTTTTGGCTCCCCATCCTTTTCCATGTATGCTTTGTTAAAATGTTTACATCTGAACCTAGATCCAAGATGACTGAATCTACATTATAGTCCCCAATCTGAATATTCATGTGCATCTCTTTTCCTATCTTTCTCTTGCGTAAAGAGTTCACTGCAGACTCCTTCCACCCCTTGGTCAGTCGATGCAAAAGTTCCTCAATATCAACGAGGGAATCCGTATCTCTTGCTAATGATAAACAACTTTCAAAGAACTACTGCAAGGTACCATTCTTGCGCGATGGTATTGCTACCGAAGTGGAATCAATAGCAGTCATCATCTCATAGACAAGTAACTTACAAGGATTTCTTCCTATCGCATCATGTGCTTCTAAGAATGTGTCTCTTTTAGCGTCGACATCAAACTACACCTTCTTCTTCCTAGCTAACCTAATTTGTGTATGCGGGCTATCATCCCCCATCGTCGCACCTCCACGAGTAATGACAACAACATCAACTTCATACGTTCTTGGTTCTGTCGAGATCTTTGCAAAAGTTTGTCCCTAATTATGGTTTAGTTGTGGGTTCACATGTTTATTTACATTCTAATTTATGTTCCATTTTTTATTCTGAAGATGATTCTAGTTTTGCAACTGATTTTGATTCTACAATTGATTTTGATTCTGGTTCTGTAGCTGAGGAATGTTTCCTTCCAACCACTTCGCGATTAGCTATGGAAAATTCTCAACATTGTGGTCAACAATGATACAATAGGTACATTGTGCTTTCAATTGCAGTAAATATCTTTGATAGTGTCCCAGTACCCTAAAATTATAACATTGTATAGGTCCGCGACATCGTACTCCTCCTCAACCAAAGCCTCCACCTCATCCTCCTCAAAATCCTCCATGAAATCCTCCTTACTGCTGATACTACAATTGATTGAATTGTTACTGAGGGGGATTCGACTACTGTTGAACATACTGCTACGACTGAACATACTATGGCTCCTGTAGAGCCATCTACATCTTATTTACTGCGTAGGTGTTGGAAAAAATTAATGTTGTGGCGCAAGCTGCATTTGTGGTTTCTACTATTGTACAAAGTGTGGCCATGGTTGCTCTTGTAGAAAAAAATGCATCTACGGTTGCGGTGGTGGATGTACCATCGGCAACTGCTGCGGTTGCCGCACCATTCTATGGTCCTCTCCCTTCATGTAGTACATGTCCATCATCCTATCCTTTAGAATATCATATGCATGACAATCCTTATCTTCATGTCCAACAGATCGACAAAATGTGCACTACAAATTCGCTGGATTTGTAACAATCTTCTTCATATATCCACAATATTCATCTCAATGCCCATAAAATTGGAAGATACAACACCATGGCATGCCGCCACAACTCAATGGATTCAGTGCTCCCGACATTAAGTAGTTTCAGAAATCTGGGCATTGATACTTAATATGTCCTTATTCGCGAAATCGAATGCACCAAACTTCCTCACGATGCTCTTTTCCTTTCCTAATATATTGAAACTGGAGTGTCAAGTTTGCTAGCTCCATCTGGATCTATATCATACCGATTGGATTCTCACCAATAGGGGAAGCTTCCAACTTCATCGCAATATCCAGAGCCTCGCTCTGTGTCACAATCTTCTACTGCATCAATGGTATTTTGATATGAGAGAGTACTGCTACGATGAACCGTTCCTTATGCTGAATATCACTCATATGAAAACTGACTCTTGCCATTAGTGTCTTGAATTGTTGATCGAAATCCTAGACAGTTTCATTTGGATATTTCTTTATCTCTTTCAGCTTAGTAATGTATTGCGCCTCATATTTCAGTTTCCTAAATTCTTCAGTCAATCCTTTTCTGACTTCAGCTAATGTTTTCACCAGGGACCCCATAGGAACTTCTACAAATTTCATGAACCAATCCAGTGTGCGACCTCGAAGGTTCGTCTCCAGTTGACCTTTCTTGACTTCATCATCCATAGTTTATTTTACAGTCCACACTAATTCACACAAGAACCAGTATTGCTCAGGATCCTCAATCCCATTTCCATGGAATAGGGGTAACTTCACATCATCTTCTGCCATTGTGGGCCTTCTTCCTACAGTAGTTGATCTGCTACTATTAGAGTGATGTTGACACGTCGAACAAGTCGGTCTCAAACTCGTGTTCCTTCCTAAGTGTGGCACAATACATGGATGTGTGGGTACATTGTTGCCCTAGGTCAGTCTTTCCTCTGGATCAGGCATACCCAAGTCATCTCCTTAGTCATTGTAGGGTCGCTTCATCCTGTGTGGTCTTCTCTCATGGTTTCGCGTTTCAGCCGCAACAAGACTCTCTCCTATCCTTTGCCTCTTCTCTTGCTGGAACCTTGCTCCTCCTCTTGTAATACCACTCCCTTCCTCAGATTCCCTCACAGTCACATCGTAACTTCCATCTATCTACCTGTATCAATCCATCCAACCCTTGTCTCTGCAATACCCGCAACCTCCATGCATCAGTTTTCTACCCGACAAAGTTCATCTTCAATATGCCTTTTTTGTAGATTAGCATCTTAATAGACATTTGCAAAGATAAAAAGAACCTACCTCTTGGTCCGTTGAAGAACTCCCTTTCTGCATCGTTGTAATATTTAACTATGTCGACTGTGAAATCAGTGATATATCCCTCCAAGATACGATCGAGCCAAGTTTCAACCTCCCTTGAGGGTCTATTGTCCACCTCTTGCAACTATTGGATCAGTTTTGGGGTCTAGCCAGTTGGTTCACCTCCTTCGAAATTATTCTTCTGATATGTCAATCCCTCCAACCACTTGTATAGGATGATAAAAAATGCAGAGAAAAAGTATTCATGGGGATCATCGTGCATATACCCTACCAACCACTGATCTGTTGCCAATCCAAGGTTTTGATTTTCTTCCTCAATGACTTCTTGTATTTTCTGGTTAAACCAATCTTGGATTTCCAGTTTCTTCGGATGCCACAAGATGTCCTCCTCCCTATTCAAACTTCATGTTCCAAAAATAGAACCATTTGTTGACACAAACCCAGTCAAGAGGGGTTCACTCTCTCTCAGCACCCAAGCCAGTACGATCTCCCTGAGCACTGGCCCAGATAGGTTTTACCCCATCCCACAACACCTACAGAGAAGATGAAGACTCACCCGATATTTTCGAGGGATAACTCTTGGAACCAAGTTTCCACGGTATGAAGGAGGACAATGCATTGACTATTCCATTCAGCGCAACATTATTAAAAAGTCTACTTACCCAGATTATGAGTAAACAGAATCATGTCATCATTCAATAGATCGCATTAACATAATTGAGTCACAACAAAACATCGATGTGCAAACATATATAGCACTATATCATGATTTAAAGCAAATAAATCATCGCATCGTTCACAAATCGATATCAAAAATACATATTGCATTTACATTTAGGCCGCAGAAAGCAGGAAAATAGGAAAATAGAAAAAGACACAATGATTCCACTCAATCCTCATCATGTCATATTAAACTTCGTAACAAAGCACAAGTTCTCCAAAAAGAGTTCTCTAGCTCACATACACAGATCAAAGGATCAACATTCACAATCTTAGATCTCTGAAGTCACTAAGAAGAACTAGTCGAAGACTCAATACTTGTAATTCAACATCTATTTATAGGCTTGCGACTTTAAATTGGTGGTCCACTTAACTAATTTCCTAGCTAGTTGTTAACAGAATCTACAAAATAATGACCACAATCCACAAAATGTGGTCAAAATCTACAAAACATGCCCAAGATACATAAAATATTGTAATTATGTCTTGTGTGTTGTTCTCCATCTTGCGCAACATCTTTGACCTTGCGCAACATAAGCGATGTTGTGTAGCTAACTTACCCCAAAATTGCTTGCCAACAAGGCACCAAATTAGCTACCCATTTTTAAAATATGAGTGTAACTATGATTTTTTCATTGAATAACTTCTTTATTTATTTCTCAATCAAAGGGAGTAACATGGGATTTATTATTTTGAGTTTATGCTTGAATGGATTTTCTCCTCATTTTATTGGAATTGTAAGTTGTATAATAGAGGTATCATACTCTTTTAAATCTTCATAACTCACGGAAAACACCTCAGTATATTTCTTCATCAACTCAATATATTTTTCCTTCTCATCGACAGGAAAACTCATTTTTGAAAGATTTATTACTTTATGATCATCCTCTATTCCAATGTTCTAATCTTGAATATCATCCTCATAAGGTTACACTTTTGGATTTTTTGCTACATCATTTTGATCAAATAACTTCCCTAAAGGTATAAGGCCCTTGGGGATAAATTTACTCTTGAGCTAAGTGATATCATTACCCCCAATAATATGTTTCAAATTCTTATGTCTTTCATTTGTTTCTGTAAATTCTTCATCTTCGTGAGCATTCTCCAAATCTTGACTCTCTCTCTATCAAGGACTATGTTGGAAAATTCATCTGACATCCCTAAAAAACTCTTTACCTGCAAATCATCTTCAAATACTTGCCAATACTTAGAATTGTCAGGAATGGAAGGTTTGTTAACAACTTCAACTTATATTTTATATTTGAATAGATATGAATTTTGAAGTTTCCAATAGTAGTGGCCAAAGAATCAGCTATCCTATTTCATATTCTGGGAATTAGAATCACCATGTTTTCATCGAAGAATTTCCCAAGCATATCCAAAAATTCATTCCTATAAGCCATCATTATGGGATGCTTGGTTTGATAACTGTCATTAAGTTGATTTATAACCAACTTTGAATATCCATAAACATCTATTCTATTTTCTTTTAACTCTTTCAATGCATTTAATCCTAAATGCAAAGCTTCAAATTCTGCTACATTATTTGTACACTCAAATGTTAATTTGAAAGAATAAACTTTAAAATCTTTGTCTGGAGAAATAATCCAGACACCTGCTCCATCTCCCTCCTTACTTATTGGCCCATAAAAATACATGGTCCAAACCCCTTCATCCCTCTATTTTTGTTCCAAGGACTCTTTTCTTTTAGCGAATTCCTCATCTTCCTTATGTTCAACTGTTATTGGAAAGTCTTATTCAAAATGAAAATCATTATAAACAATAGAAGAACCCAAATCAGTATCAACATCATATATGGGATGATTATCAAACTTCTCTTGACTAATTACCACATATGCCAATCTTTTATCTCTATATAACTTTGTGTTCTTTCCAAACAATGGAGTTGTTGCATATGACATATCCATTTGTAGGGTCCTTTTAGCTTTGAGGCCCAATACCTGAATAACAACTTACCAAACTTGGGAGGAATGTCAGCAACCACCACATCCATGATAATACTCTTAGCAAAAATATGGGAAAGAGTAACTTCCAAGTATTTGATTATCTCCAAACACTTAAGTTTTATTGAAATAAAAGAGAATAAATCTTTGTAAGGTCTTGTGATTTCTAATCCTAGACTTTCAACTACCACTCTTAGAATAAGTTTATGTGAATCCCTTGAATCCAACATGGCATTATGTAAAATCATATTATGAACATTTAGACTCACATAGAAAGTTGTCACCTCTCCTTCATTACTCTCCTCTATTATAGGGCCAAGAACAATAGTTGGGGCATCATCACTCACCTCTAATGTATCAGGTTGGAACTCTCCATCAATTCTAACTATTCTGGTGATTTTTTCTCTCTATTCATTGTTTTTCAATAGTTCGTTGAAATGAATGGAGATTTTGGTTTTTGATATTTCATGCAACAAACTAAAGGAGGAGACTTTTCTATCACTTTTTATTGGTATTTCTTTTTTATTTTCTTTTGATATCTCTTTTTTATTTTTTGAGATTTTCTTTACAATGTCCTCTTTTTTTTTCTCTATTTTGTTGACTGCTGGAAGGATGATTTGGATAAATTCTTCCTTTATTTATTTATAATTCTACTTCTCAAATTTAATTTCATCCAGAGATCATTCACAGCATTCCGCTATCCTCTTTGATATTGTTATGTAATCAACTCAAAGGTATTACAATCCTCTTCCTAAGAAAACATGGTATGCTCTTCTTCTGTGAGGTAGATATCCAAATCGACATCATCAAAATGGTGTATCTAATTGTCCATATGATCATTTTCTTCTTATTGTTATACATAGTTTTATGGGAAAGGAGGTCTTATCTGTTGGTATTCAACATTTCTTGAATTTCTCAGCTCTCTTTGTCCAATATGTGGGGGAGGAGGTCTCATAAAATTATGATTCTTTATTTATGGTTCAATATGATCTCTATTTAGAGGCCTATTTTCCAGGGCTAATATATCCATAATACTTCATATGGTTCTCATCATAATGTCAAATTTTGGATTTTTGAAAGAAGAGGTTTGGGCTTGATTTTTTTCTTTAACCCTTCTCTCAAATACCTCAAATATTTTTCTACATTTTCCCAGAAGATATCAAATTAGGCTCCACTTCCAGAGCATATTTAAACATGGTAGGTAAATTTGTTAATTTTCTCTCCCTTAACAGTAAAGGAAAATCACTTTCAAATGCATTAGCATAGTGCAACTTTGCAACCCTACAAGGGGTTTTATATTGGGAAGAACTGAATTATATACCCTCATAAACCTACTTGAAAACTCATGAAAAGACTCAAAATTTCCTTTCCTCATATTATTGTATTGCGCTAAGATTTGTAGATGATTCTTCTTATCTTTCCACCTATCTAGGAAAAGTGTTTGGAAATCATCAAAATTTGGGATAGATCTTCCAGGAATATCCTTGAACCATTTATTTTCCTCTCCAAATAAAATATGACTAAACAAACTCATATCTGCATCATCATAATCTACCTCCTTTAGGTCAATAAAATCATTAATCCTATCAACATGTTGTTTGGCTATAAAGTTCCCTCCCCATCAAATAGTGTAATCCTTTGAGAATAGTTTGGTGGAAGGTCATGCAAAACAACTAGAAAATCCAATGGGGAAAACCTAATAGTCATAGCTCTAGGGGGGTTTTGAACAGTACTAGAAATTTGAGGCTGAGCGATTTGGATTATTGGTCGTTTCTTCTCTTCTGTTTTTATAGTAATTTGACAGTTTTTCTAAAGAGAATTTAGGAGTTAAGATTCAAACCTACTTTTATCAAATGTGACCCTTTTTAAATCAAATTCATACTTAGATTTCAAAAGATATTATTCCAATTTTATGTCCAAATCAAGGCCTTGAAAACTAAGAAATTATTCTTGAGATAAGGAAAATGATCTTTCTAACTGAGAATTACTTGCTTGTTCTTTTCCTTTACTTCTCCTAAATAAAATTTCTGGATCTTCCACACTATATAAAGGTTTAGAAACATGATTACCTCTTTTATGTGCTCTTTTAGAAGCCAGGATGTCGTCTTTAAAACCACTTTATTGAATATGAACGTGAATTCGCCAAGGAAAAGTACAACCACTTCAAATGTAAGAATTATTTTTTTCCCATAGAAATTCTACTTTCTTGAGAAAATAATCTATCTCCCTAGGGTAAACTTAAAATTTCGATTCCTTGGCAATGACGCCAAGATGTTAGCACTCATATTTTTCCATTGGTTGAGGAAGGATAGCCCAAGGTAACCTTAAACCAATATTTAGGAGGAAAGTTGTATTCTTTCCTAAAAGAGAGGGGTCTCTAAATAAATATACACAAAGGAAAGATATATCTCTTAAGGAAACAAATTTAATATTTATGATGGCTAAAAGAAGTGGCTAACATTGGGCATGGAATCAAAATCACAAGTTATATATATCAATGGAAGTGGTTTGCAAAATAATTTCATCACATAGGCAGGATAATTACTCATTTACAGTCAGTTTGTTGATTGTCTGGTGGTAAAGAGGAAAAATGAACAATCCATTAACATGGGAATCAAAAGATGAATCCAATATCAACTTTAGAGGAAAAACGTTTGTGGATGCTTGAAATCAAAGAAGCATAAACATATGAGTTCTAATTTAGTATACACTTATCCAAGCATGAAATATAACAACATGAAAAATATAACAGGAAGAACATTCACATTAAGTAAAGGAAGTACAGACTGTACTAAGAACAATACAAGAATCTTTGATAAAAAAACTTTCTTGGATCTGCAATTTTATTTAACTTGAAAAATATGTTAGAAAAAAGGTCTTTCTTTCTCATGGGTCCCAACCCTCATTACAATACAAAATATTTCTTTTATATATTAATATTTCTCCTCGAGATGCTAACTACCTACATTCCAAAAATAGGCATTTGTAACTTCCTTATTGCATATGTCAGTTAATTCCTAAGAAACTAATCTTCTTGACTACTTGAAAAATATATTAACTTATTTTAAATAATGTTTGTCTTCAATATGGCTCGAGGGCCTTAAGATGAACTTCCGCATTGATTTAATTTATATTTCATCTTTCCAAATTTTTCTATGGACTTCCATTGATCTCCAGACTTGGCATCTCCTTTGCTAACACTCTCAACTCCACATGGTCCCCATAATAAATAGGTGGCATCTAAGCACCAATTGTTTTAAATGTAGTTACTAACTCAAAGTCCACTGCCAACTTGTCAATTATAACCTTTCCAGATAAGGACTGAGTCATGTCCTCAAACTTGTTATGATCTAATCTAGATCTAACTAGTCATGCCTCATATTTCGATTCGGAAATAAGCCTTCCATCTTCTTCCAAAAAAGAAGGAAAACCTTTTTGAAATAATGACATAAATGATCCTTTAATTTTTTTCACCTGATACAACATTATATCAATCTTTGCTTGAACTGTTTCAATATGTTGATGCTTTCCTACAAATTTCATGGCCCAAGTGATTACTACAATCCTATCCTTAATGCCCATTGTTCTTAATTCCTCTTCAGAGAAAGTGTCGAGAAAATTTATTGTGTTTCTGGATGTATCTACTGGTTTTCTGTTCAAATATTCTTTTACAACTGTACAACTTTTTCTGGTTGCATTAATCACCATTTCTTTATCCTGAATATAATTCAAGTAAGGCCTTATCCTGGTAGCCTCTGAAATTATCATGTCCCAAAGGAGATGACTGGAACCCTATACTGGTAGTTGTCTTGGCAGTTGTTTTACCAAATTGTCATTCTTGTCTAGTAACTCCTTATTCTTATTTTCAAATTGTCTCCTCTCCTCTTCATTCTTTTTAACTTCTTCATCCAAGTTTTGATTTTGATTTTTCAAGCCCATTATATCCTTGTCTCTCAGGATAACCTATGACATAGCTTGAACAATGGATTCAGTATTTGTTTATGTACTTGGTTGTTATGTTTGTACCGATTCCTTTTTATTTTGATATTCTCTTTCCTTCTCCAAAACCAATTGGTTCTCATTCAAAACATTTATTTTAGCAATAAGGAAACCTATTTCATTTTTCGATTCGTTTTTTTCTCCAACAAGTTTCAACAACTTAGCTTTGCATTCATTTATCTCCTGAGATAATAATTCATTTTCTTTTTCTAACTATGTTCATTCAGAAGCCTGAATTAATTGAGTCGCTATAATTTTCAATTTCTTTTTTAAAAAATGGCTTGTTCTCTTTTTCAGCCATAATTTTTTGAGTTTCTTGTCCTTTGTCTACCTCACTATCCATAGCTAACAGATGTCCCTAAATATTTTTAATTTATTTTTGGTGCACATTGTTCTCCACCTTTTCCTGCCTCAATTGGCTCTCTACCCTGGAAACTGTTGAATGTAACTTGGAAATATTCAAAGTGGCTTTCATTAAATTAGTATAAATAACCTCCCCATTTTGTTTGTGCAGGTGAATCTTGTCAGGTACTGGGATATCTTTCAAATTCAGCTTCATTTCAACAACATTGTTTCTATCAGCTACTACTAGATTCAAAGTGTTCTTTGCTTAATCTTTTATAGTAACTAATGACTCACCTCTTTGCTTGAAATGTTTATCACCTTTCAATAGAGTTTCGAAGATTCTTTTGAACAAGTGTCATTTTCTTTTTTGTATCTATCATACAAGTCACTTATGGATTTAAATTTTTCAGTGGATCCTTCTTGTGTTAATAGTCAATATGCTTAGCTAGATATCATTAGTATTCCATTCAATTTCACAACAGTAACATATGCAGGATCACTGAAAGAAACAAAATCACAAGATATACATAGATTTGTCCCAGGAAACCCTCTATGGGAAGAAAACCTAGCAAAACTTCCTTTGTATAGATGTACCAAAAGTACAAAGATAAAACCCCAAACAGGTGCTCAAATGAGGAACACACCTTCTCTATTTATAGTATATCTTCCACTTGAATTTTTCCCTAACAGGTTGGCCCCAACAAAATTACTGGTTCGATTCACCTAGGAAGACATAAAACAATATAATATTATATTATGGAGGGTTCTATTGACCTGAATTACAATGGAGGTTTTACCTCATGACTCTATGGTGACCAAATACAATAATAACATCTCGATCGAGGAATAAAACATCTTGGATAGATTACAATAGTAAAATACATTTAGAATATTTTTGGAAGTTACAATATTTCAACACCCTCCCTTAACAAGATATTCTACTAATAGCAACATTAATTGTAGGAGAAAGGAGAGAGAGCATCTACAACAACATCAAGGTGATACATCTATACGTCATTGGAAGTTTTCAACAATCATCGACAACTGGAAAAGTTACTGGAGCATCATTTTCTACAGTATTGATTCTTCATCTTTGATATTCATCTTTTGCAACACTCAATCAATTGATATTTCGATCATCATAATCTACAACAACACTTGATATTTCGATCAACAGCATCCTCATCATCATCAACATAACCTACAACACACATGATCCAATTATGGGATGATCATTCCCTATCACTTTAAGACATAAGTCGAAGCACGATGCAATCCTCACGCAATCCAATTACGGGATGATCAACCCCTATCACTTTAGGACAGAATTTCGAGGACGATGCAATCCTCACCTGATCCAATTACGAGATGATCATCCCTTATCACTTTAGGAAATAAGTCCAAGGACAATGCAATTCTCACCCGATCTAGTTACGAGATGATCAACCCCTATCACTTTAGGATATAAATCCAAGGACGATGCAATCCTCACCTGATCCAATTAAGGGATGATCAACCCCTATCACTTTAGGACATAAGTCCAAGGACGATGCAATCCTACCACCTCACAAAGACAAAAGTTTGTGGATCCAATTATGGGATGATCAAACCCTATCACTTTAGAACATAAGTCCAAGGATGATGCAATCCTACCGCCTTAGGAAGAAAAAAGTCCGTGGATCCAATTATGGGATGATCAATCCCTATCACTTTAGGATATAAGTCTGAGGATGATGCAATCCTACTGCAATACCATTAACCTGCTCCCCCTTTTAAGGAGGGCCCAAAACATCATCAACCTGCTCCCCCTTTTGAGGAGGGTCCTCAACATCATCAACTTGATCCTAGTTTCGAGGAAGGTCTACAACATTATCTTTATTGTTCCTCCTTTCGAGGAAGGCCTACAACATCTTCACCATTGTTCCTCATGTTGGCACTCCAACAAATCCCCCTTAATTTTCACAAAAATAAAGGGACCCCTCAATAGAATCTTGTAAATATTTAGCTATGGTTTTCTCTACTTGAGTTTATTCAATGATTTAATAGTCTCCTTTTTAAACATTTGATTTTATAACCTTTTTATTACTCGATTATTCCCGTTGAAAAAGTTGGTATTTATGCTTGGTGGTTATGCAATTATGACTTTGTGACTTTATGATCATTTATTTTCATCACATCTTTTCACTGATTGTTTTTGTCGACAGGTTTCATTTTTATCGTTTGAATTTTTTTCCTCCTACTAGTAAAAGAACACTTGCATGCTCTTATTAGACCTTGGTCGATTTGATTGTACACATTGCTTTGAAAGAAATCAATTATCTTGGCCTTACGACAACCTTGCCGAATTTTAGCCTTCACTTTATTAATGATTAAATGAACACTTTTGCGGATTGACGTAAATTATTCAAATGCTCAACTTTCGAATTTCAATTTCATCTTAAAACTATACATATCAAATATTGGAATCATTCCTTTAAAAATCCACTATGGATGATACAACATCATCTAAACATTTTATTACAATTTGTATTTTATTGAAATTTTTCGAGGTTTAAAGGGATGTTCTTTATCTTATCATTATGTAAACTTTATCATTTTCTTATGTAATGTTGATGCATGCAAAATATATAAAAATGCTTTAATATAGTTTTTCCCACTTTTTAAGCTTCACTTAACACATCAAAACTTCATTAAAGTGCTTTTCTTAAACTTACTTTATTTAAAGATTTTGATGGTAGATTTTATATTTTACATTGTATTTGAATATTATGAGATTTTACAATACATTCATGTGAAGGTATTATTTATGTCAAGAAAATTTGTTTTATAAACTTTTGGCATTGGTAATTTATATTAGTAAGACATTCTTGAAATAAGTAAAATGGAATTTTAGGTTTATTCTTTAATATTATTTGGCATGTCAAAGTTTATAATACATTGAATTCAAACTTTTGCGAAGGGACTGCATATTTTTATTTTATTTTAAACATGCTTTCATTTTGAAAGGCCATTTTGAAAGGGCATCGCTTTCAAGGTCAACGAATTAGAGAGAATCCAGGATTGTTTCCGCCATGGATGCACATAAAGGCGGAGATATTAATGATTACACACAAAGTATCCTTTTATAAAAAAGAAGAAGACATTGCATAATTGGAGGGGGGAGGGTGGAGGAAACGAAAGAAAATTGTTTTTCTTCCATTTTCTGTACGAGTTGTCTCAAGGAGGATTCGCTTGGAACTGAGGATTGTAATAGATAATTGTAGTATTTTATATTAAAACCGATTCTCATGTCTTATGCTACCATACGTTTTGGTGGTCTTTGGAGAAGACGAGTAACATTTGTGTGCATCTTTTCTTTGATAAAATTCTAATATACGTCAGTTTTATTCTATAGTTTACTTACATTATCTTCATTTATGTACACATTGTATTGTGTAAGTATTTATTATGTTTTACTTTCGAATACCATCTATCCATATTTCTTAATGAATGATGTTAATAATTATGGTCAAATACTTTTCATTCTTTGATATAATTTTTATGTCTTTATTTATATAATATTACTATTTGACATTTGTTTGTGTATAGATGTTTTATTGAGTAGTATTTATTATTATTATCTTTTAGGTATTGAACACATGAATACTTGATTATGATATAAATGGAATCATTTATTAAGTTTTTTCTTAAAATATATTATATTTCCAAAATAGTAATTTACAGTACAATAGGTGCTAGCAATTAATTAGCATGGCTCTCAGTTGAGATAGGATAGATTAGGTAATTTTAATTTTAGTTTTAAATTTGAATTTTGGTTTTATTTTAATAATTGAAAGTTACAATTTAACACATATGTGTGATTTAGCAGCCGCTAACTATGTATTTACAATGATTGAAATTTTTATTACAGGTTAGTTATATATTTCATAGTAATTATATTACATCATTAGGGTTCTAATTGCATTTTTCAGAATTCATATCATTAAACAGTGAGACTCTCCTTGAGAGAGAAAAACGTAGATTATATATATATACATATAACAAACTTTGATTTAGTAGCCGTTAGATAGAGATTTCATTTTAAATAGATTAGTATAGTTTAGACAACACTTTTTCTAAGTTTAAGTAGTAAGACTCTCCTTAAGAGCGTGAAACTTAGATGGTAGCAGGACCATAACTTGCGAGAATTAGCTACACAAAACAAACTGAGTGTTGCATTAATCACCTTGTGTGGCTTTGCTCTCCGTAGTTGGCCATAGTTAGGAAATTCGAAGAACAAATGATGCTAGAAGGAGGGTCGAGGTAAAATAAGTGGTTTTATATTTCGATTATTTTAATAACCATTTATCCTCCAGCTCTAGTATTTCAGTTTCATTATTTTGTTCTTTTAGTCGTCAGATATATGCTTAAAGGTTGGTTAGACAACAAGCTAGCCATTTTAAGAGTCAATTTATCTTGATTATTTATCATTCATGGCTCATTTCCAAACTCCTTTTGGGAATCAGTTTTTAATTTTACATTGGTTATTATTCCCAATGAGACAATTAACCTCTTGTCAAAACTTGAATTTGATGGTGAAGGCGATATATCTGCAAGAAAATACCTTAAGAAGTTTTTGTGTAAATGTAACAAACATAAAATTGTTGATCTTAGTGCTACATGTAGGTTATTTGCTCTTACTCTCAAAGGATGAATCAAATGTTGGTTGGAAACATTTTCACCTAATTTCTTTTTTACATGGTTTCAATTTGCACGTGAATTTTTAGATACTTTGAAGCATTATGATTCTAATAAACTTTGCAGTGAATTGCAGGCTCTTCGAAGGAAGAAATATGAGGGTGTGTGCAAGAAGTTGAGGGACCTTTTAGATGCAATGGTGGAGTGAAGTTAATCACTCTTGATCCAAAAAAACTAAATCATCCCAAGCAATCCCGAACCTTCCAAGCCTAGTCCCAAGGCTTCCAACAATCATGCCAATTAGGATAGTAAACCAAATCGCTCCTCCATTTTATTTAATCAAATCATGCCTCCGTTTTGTTCAAGAAAATCGCGTCTCCGTTTTAGTGAACAAAATCACGTGCGCATTTTGGAAAGCTTGTTTTTTTTTTAAATAGTTCGAGCGCATCTTTTTCGCCACATCGCACAGCTATTGGACTTCTTTGGAGCAAATCTCAACTGGGAGAACGCATTTTTGGGTGTGCCAAAGCCATCTATCTCCACCTTTGGATAAAGCTCCTATTTGTGAGGTATTTTCCTCATTTCTTTTCATGTTTTTTTCTCTTTGTTCATCAATTTATTTTCCCTAAATTGAAAAATTAAACCAAAAATAAATTAAATTATGGCCAATGGAAACAAAAACCCCAATGGAATTGGCCAATGGAAACAAGAACTCCAATGTAATTGGCCAATTGAAACCAATTCCCCAATTTAATCATAAAAATTAAATAATTTTGATTATTTACCAAAATTCCCATGCCCAATGGAAACCAAAACCCCATTTAACTAAAAAAACAAATGAATTTCACTATTTCCATATGCATCTTCATAAGGATCCTTGTGAATCCATACCAAAATCCACAAATATGCAAAGTTTGTCAAGCACATTGCAAGTTTGCATAAGTAATTTACATGCCCAATGTAAACCAAAACCCCAATTAACTCATAAAAAACAAATGAACTTCACTATTGTGAATCCAAACCAAAATTAACAAATATGCAAAGTTTGTCAATTATGTTGCAAGCTTGCATACAACTAAAAGAAAATCAAGTAGAATTCATATATTCCCCTAAAATACATAAACAAACATGGTAAATCCCTTGCCTCTATCCGAAATATCGAAGTTGCTCTTCCAAGAACATCAATAAACACCTTATAGTTTTGATGAAACTTCCCAATCCAAGTGTTAAAATAAGGTATAGAAGCTTCCCATGATTTTAACAAATATTTCGTCTTGAACGAAGGGTATTTTTTGGTTAAGGTCAAGACAACAAAGTTCAACAATAGACTCTATGAATGTGAAGATACATAGGTAGGTTGATGTATTTGATTAAACATGCCAATCACATACTATCATACATGATATAACCCAGTGGAACCCTTGCAACCATAAAATCCACTGAAGATCTGTTAAATAGACTTTGGAGTCCAAAAAACATCACACTACAACAAATAATTACATATCTAACAAAATCATTGCCTATACTGGGATTGTATTCATCAACAACACATTATGCCGCCTATTCTAAGGTCTAGTTGTTTCCTCTACCCGCAATCTAAGAGCTGGTCCTATAAAGGAAATAGTCAGCACCTCACAATTTTGACAAAACTTCATAATCCAAGACTTAAAATAAGCTAGAGGAGCTTCGCAATCAACATATGCACTCAAGACACTTTATGCACACATGCATACTTAAAAATTGGAATTAATACTTGAATTTAGGACATAAATATGAAATGAAAAAATGTTAAATGTTTATTCTTTACTGTAAAATTCAAGATCAATTTTTAAATTTACATGATAGATTTAGTTTATATGTTGTTATTTGTCGTACATTAGTTATATAGTTTTCAGTGCTTAGATATGTCATTATATCATGTGTTTATATTTCTAATAATATTTTATTTGTATTTATGATTGCAGTGGCTACTATGGATAACAATGCGGAGATAATAAGGTTTATTTCCCATTTGAGAGAGATTGGTTCTACTTGGAGGGGTGGAGATGAGCTTCACCGCTCCTTGTCAGATTCTTTGTTGTCTATTGTTGATACGATCGCAAGATTGAATGATGCTTTGTATCGCATCGCATCTTATAGGGAGATTAAAATACAACAATATGCTAATGGGTTAAGTTACAATGAGGTAAAAAATCTCAAAATCTCAAAATAACAAAACAACACATCTATTCATTTTTTATACTGCCTGGGACGGATGACATTCCAAACATCAACAGGCCACATATTTCTATTGTGTGGTGCACCTTTCCACCCATCAGAGACAATTGGATGTATAGGTGGTGCATGGTTTTTTCCATTCCCCCTCATAACAATAGGGAAGTACCGATGTACTTCCTCCAAAACTTTTATGCAGAGTTTGTGATGGGGAAACATGTCAACTATTTTGACATGTTGGGCTTCCAGGGAGTTGGTAGGGGGATGCCCCAACACTGCCCAATGCTAGGCATAGAGATGTCAATCCACAGATACCTGCACCCCGTGCATAGCTACCGAGGCTAGACATCCCTCCTGCACATGACATGATTTCCTAGACACAGGAGGCATTTTTTACTCTAGCTGAGATGGTCTCTCAACACACGAACACTATTGACCAGAGAGCACCCTCTTCCTTTGCTGGTGTACAACCACCAGTGTCTAGTGGTGGAGGGACATCTATTGGTGGGGATAGACCGACATCCCATGTGCCTTAGAGTGAGCCACACGTCTGCACATCATGTGGGGGACCCTGTTATGGTCCTGGACCAAGACATGGTACCACTACGATGACTGGTGGTCAGGTAAGGACATTGTTTTAAAACTATATTATTGTTCAATTTTTAATTTTTCCATACTATATGTAACATATTAAAATATTCATAATATATGCAATATTTACACTTGCAGGAGATTGATGCCTCTCAAGGGGGTGGTACTGCACCAAGTGTGGTTGTACCCAAGGCCCAAACAACCACCATTGAGGTAATATTTAAACACTTGTCGTTTTGTTATTACATATAATTTTGTTAATGCATGTGTTAGTCTTGATTAATTTATTAAATTGTCTAATATTTACAATTTTTGAAGTTGCAGGAACCCCACTTAGAACATGATGCCTGAGACATTGATATCAATGACATAGTCCAAGGAGGAATTTATGATTACTTGAAGAATGTAAGTACATGGGTTATGACTGAATCTTGTTTGAATTATTTAAATTTCTTACTGTACACTCCTTTATAGATCGCTAATATTTATAATTTTTAAACTTGTAGATGCTATTAGCATCTAAAGAGGGGCAAGAAATTGATGGAAGCGATCACTCCCATGGGGAAGATATGTCCCAGGAAGGGGTAAGTATATTACAACACGTTATTTTTTCAGTACATATTATTCCATCAATTCAAATCCATTTCTAACTATGGTAACACTTTATGACTGCAGACATCATTGCAGATCCCTACACCGCCTCTTTGGTTTGGATCTCCCCATATTCCAAACATAGATAAGGGGTTTGTTTACACCAGACAACCCTCTTCCTTGAACAGATTTGGTTTGCATGAGGATCAACCTACTCATCCCACGGTAATGTACACACTTCCAATGGCAGTTGTTGGTTAGCTATGAATTCACTTCACAAGTGTTTTTTCTTAATGTTATTTTTGCATGTTTACAGCATCAGGATGTAGATTCATCCATGCTAGAACTTAGTGGGATTTTTTATGCTACGGTCAATGCTGCATATACAATAGGGATAAGTCACACTGAGGTACATATACTTGAATATTTGTAATTGTACATTTCATTTGTATTGTTTATGGACATACACAATGTCTAACTATTTAATCATTTGGCGAATGTAGCCACACCCTAGTCCATTAGTGCACACAACTGAGATTGATGGTCAACCTACAGCTCCTCTTACTACTGAAGATTCCAAGCGTAATCCCCTAGAAATAGTTTTTTCAGTGAGATTTTCATTTTTTACATAATTGATTAGTACTTTCTCATTCATGTACATGTTGATAATTCTTGAGATAATTGACATTTTTTTTATTTGCATAGAAGCATTGTAGAGAGGCTCTCTGCAAGGATGAGGACACCAGAGGCACCTATACCCCCGACGGATGCAGTGAGTCTTTGTTTTATTTACAATTGAGTCATATTTTAAATTTTCAAACTTTGTTATTGCTGGACAATACTAGTTCAATTACCCGATCAAGAAATATTGTCATTGATTTGCAGTTGCCAGAGATGCATAGTGGTCATAGACAGAGCTGAAAAGAATCAAGGCCTGGGAAAAACAAGAGAAAGTTAGATTTTTTATGTGTTAGTCCAGGACAAATATGTATTTTTATGTAAGATCTGGAGTTAGAGTATAGGGGCATGGTCCAGGACAGATGTACTTTTGTTTGCACATGTACATCAAATATGTTTTTGATACATGTACATTGACAGGCCATAGATAGGCCTTCTATTTTTGTATTATAACTTTCATGATATAAAAAATATTTCATATCAAGGCTCTTGAGGTCTTCATGGTCCAGTCTTTTAAGTGTGATTATACATGTGTGGCCAAGAATGTTTCTATGTGTAATGTTCCCAATTTTTTTATAGATTTTATGATTGCATGGAGATATCAGTTATAAATTTGAGAATAATGCACAATTACAATATTACGTAATGACAAAAATGTACATTTTAATTGTTTTTTACCATGATCCTATTGCATATACAATGTTATATTAATAATTTCAAATTGTATTCACAAAGATGGAACATACCTAATACACATAAGCACCCAGCACAACTAAGCAACTGATCCAACTTGGTGGAATACAAAAGCACCTTACCCACATAACAACCTAACTAACTTTTAAAGGATGCACGAAGTTGACACACCTAAGTGATGCACCTGTGTGGTCTACATAAATAAAATTAGTGTTTGGCATGATGTCTTTCATCTAACGAATACATGGGATACACATCAAACCTAAAAGTATCAGAGTATTATAAGGTTGATTCAAAATAATGGTTATGACTATATCTTGCACATTATGTATGTCTTGCACATTATTTTATCATTTTGTTAATGTACATGGCATTTGATGAATGGCCTCGAGTAACAACTTTGAAAGAGATGAAAGTTATGTGTGATTTTATTATAGTTTTAATTGATTAGAGAAGTACTATTCTGAATCTTTTTTTATAAATTCATGTTTATGGAGTATTATTAGAAGCATTTGTAGCGTGAAGATATATATATTTTGTAATAATGGCATAATAGGTTGGCCACTTGTTTCTAAACATAAACATGTTCCATTACATGGTTACTGACGTAATGGCATTGTCTCCTCCTGCATTTCATCGTACAAATACTCACATCTATTGGATGAGGGGAAGATCTACAATCACCTTCAAGCTGACCTCTATGTGCGAAAATTTCACATTCACTTACTGAGCAAAACCCTAGTTTCCAAAATTGACAAAATAAAATGATCCCTTGTCCATGGACCCAGAGTAGAGGGCCACTCTAGCACAATCCTGATGTACTGAATCCAATGGAGCCAACGATTCATCGATCTGAGCAACGGTCATCAATCTATGGAACATTGAATCCCACCTCCAATAGGCTTTTAGGGACACCTATTGAATCCCTAACCAGGGCATAGAATGGAAACCGTCCATCAAAAAGGGATTTAGGTGGGTCGTGCAAGCGTGTTTAGGTAGGTTCCATGTGGGAACGCTAGCCACATGTTCACAGTCAACAAATTTGCAAATCCGACCCCTATGTGCAGAAATTGGACATTCACTTACTGAGCAAAACCCTAGTTTCCAAAATTGACTGAAAAAATGATCCCTTGTCCATGGACCTAGATTAGAGGGCCACCCTAGCACTATCCCGATGTCCTGAATCTAGGGGAGATGACGCTTTGTCAATCCGAGCAACGGTCATGATTCTATGGCACGTTGAATCCCACCTCCTACAGGCTTTCAAGGACACCTGTTGAATCCCTACCCGGGGCATAGAATGGAAACCGTGCATAAAAAAGGGCTTTCAATGGGTTGTGCAAGCGTGTTTAGGAATGTGTTATGTGGGAATGCTAGACACACCTTCATGGTCAAGCAATATGCAAATTTGACCCCCATGTGCAAAAATTTCACATTCACTTACTCAACAAAACCCTAGTTTCCAAAATTGACCAAAAAATGGTCTCTTATCCATGGAACTAGAGTAGAGGCGCACCCTAGAACTATCTCGATGTCCTAAATCCAACAGATTCGATGGTTCATCGATCCGAGCAACGGTCATGATTATATGGCACGTTGAATCCCAACTCCGACAAGCTTTCAGGGACACTTGTTGAATCCCTACCTAGGGCATAGAATGGAAACTGTGCATCAAAAAGGGATTTCGATGGGTTTTGCAAGCTTGTTTAGGCATGTGTTATGTGGGAATGCTAGCCACACCTTCACGGTCGAGAAATATGTGAATTTGACCCCCATGTGCAAAAATTTCACATTCACTTACTCAGCAAAACCCTAGTTTCCAAAATTGACCAAAAAAATGGTCTCTTATCCATGGAACCAGATGAGACGGACTGCCTAGCAATATCCCGATGTCTTGAATCCAATAGAGCCAATGGTTCATCAATCCGACAAACGGTCATGATTCTATGGCATGTTGAATCCCACCTCCTACAGGCTTTCAGGGACACATGTTGAATCCCTACGCAGGGCATAAAATGGAAATCGTGCATAAAAAAGGGCTTTCGGTGGGTCGTGCAAGCTTGTTTAGGCATACGTTATGTGGGAATGCTAGCCACACCTTCACGATCGAGCAATATGCGACTTTGACCCCCATGTACAAATATTTCGCATTCACTTACTGAGCAAAACCCTAGTTTCCAAAATTCACCAAAAATATGGTCTCTTCTCCATGGAACTAGATTAGAGGGGATCCCTAGCACTATCCTAATGTCTTGAATCCAATGGAGTTGACGGTTCATCGATCCGAGCAATGGTCATGATTCTATGGCATGTTGAATCCCACCTCCTACAGGCTTTCACGGACACCTATTGAATCCCTACCTGGGACATAGAATGGAAACCATGCATCAAAAAGGGGTTCTGGTGGGTCGTGCAAGGGTGTTTAGGAATGTGTTATGTGGGAACGCTAGCCACACCTTCACAGTCGAGTAATATGTGAATTTTACCCCCATGTGCAAAAATTTCACATTCACTTACTAAGCGAAACCCTAGTTTCCAAAATTGACAAAAAAATGGTCTCTTATCCATGGAACCATATTAGAGGGCCTCCCTAGCACTATCCCGATGTCCTAAATCCAATGGAGCCAATGGTTCGTCAATCTGATAAATGACCATCATTCTATTGCACGTTGAATCCCACCTCTTACAAGCTTTCAGGGACACCTGTTGAATCCATACCCAGGAGAAACAAATTATCAGAGTGAAGGAGATAATTATCAGATTGAAGGAGATGTCCTTATAGGATCAACTTTGAGATTCAAGGAAAATGCAATAGACATATCACAGATAGAGTGGTAGATAATGGTCTTGGTCTATAAGGCATGAGTCATGTAAGTATCAATATAATACAACAAATCCATTGTAGAAGTCTATTGAATTTATCAATATATCAAGCACTCAATTTATCAAACTGCAAATAATAAATGATACAATGAAACCAAAATATCTGACTACCACATACCTAACTACCTACCTGTGGTCATTCGACTAGACCATCGGGATCACCTCTAATAGCAAAGGTATCCTTTAGCCTCTCGTACTCGGAGTAAGGCAGCAAGTATCGTGACTTTGATGAGTTCTTGTTTGGCATTGTTTGCAGCTGGAGGTTTGTGCCAATAACTAAGTTTGTATAATGGTATACAATTTGACCTGGTCTATAATATTCAAATACATAACCTTTTTTCTTTCGTGCGTGGGAAACCTGTTTCAAATATTCCCCTTTGATAACCATTGACCCAATTGGAAAATCATTGCCTCGGATTTGCTTAATGACACAATCAGGGTATGCTTCCCATCCAAGAAACATTCCAACCATTCATTGTCTCTTGGGGCAACCACTGCGTATATGTGCCCTGCATAAAATAAAGTGTAGACCTAGGAGTCAGCTAACTAAACACAACTAGTCATCAAACATTTCAAAGTGATCAACATAATAGTCGAACCTGGTTGCATGAGATCTGAAATGTGGTCATAGTCATGTGAAATACTCAACTGGCCTTCTTCCAACTAGGATAATTCTGAAGTTATTTGTCAGCTAATGGGGAATGATACACGATCCTAGCTGTCAACCCAATCTATGGATTCACAGTTGTCGCATTCACCACATTATCCACGATAACAAAAACAAGAGAGTTTTCTTGTCCACATTTCAACTATAGCATTGTCTGACGTCCTAAATTAATGGAATGCACGAGTTACTTGGATGGTCTTGCATTCATATAGGTGTGATCGATCTACATCGAACACCTCCCAAAAATATCTATGTACATGTGCTTTTTGATATGATTGATCTTCTTTCCTTATAGCTCCCTGCCCCATCACTGAACAACACCATGCAACAATGGTCTTTGCATCTCGGATGAGCAAAATAGTTGTGAATTTCATCTCTTGCCTATGTAATGCAGTCTTGATGCATGCACCTACTCCATCATGTTCCCCTTTTCTATGTCCGGTCTCAAAATAGTTCCAAATATGTGGCACCTTGTGCCTCTTGTGGAGAATACACAACCATTGGAAGACACAGGAATTTTTGAATTGCCCCACACAACCATTAGACCAAATCCAATGTTGTTCCATTTGTATATTGTTATCCTCCAAGTGTTTGTAGAACAATTGAAAGCTATGTTGTACAAAATCCAAGTCATGACACCTGTCATCACTTATGTAAAAGTGATACTCCTTCAATATAACCATGTTCTTTTCAGTACTATCTACCCCATGTCTATAGGTGATATGGACCATTATGTTGACCTTATATGAGTGATAATATTGACTCTTAATCTCGTTTTGTGGTTGAAGACTGTAGTTTTCCGCAAAATCGACCACTAATAATGTAGTTCCAATAGGAAATTTATCCCTACACACTCTAAACTGCTCATCTTGCCAACAAGCCACATGTACATGCTTTACATACTGTTGTGTCTTTTCAAAGAGTTCCTCCATGAAGTTGCATACCAGTACCTGGTAGATCAACAATAAAGATGTATTGATCAATAGGTTGTTACATATATGAATTAGCAATAGATATCAGTAGGAAAAAATACTATTCAGGAACTCAATGCTAAACTGAGAGGTCACCAATTGCAATTTTTTCCTTTCATTCCCTCCACCAATATCATACGTGACATATTTGAATGACTGAAAGTTCACTTCATGTCTCCCAAGTTCATGCTCATTGGTGACATGTATGCATTTTTCCAAAAATTCCATTCCACCACACCTTGCCATCTGTGCAAGGCCTTTAATAAAATGTGCAACCTGCTATCCTTGTACACAAGATGCTATGGATAAAATCTCTAGATGATGTCAGTGGAAATGTACTTGAGCATTCTTGCACAAGAGTGTTATGCAAAACACACAATATATGTATATATGTATCATAATAATAAGCGTAATCAATATGATATCAACAACAACATGTGTTACGAGTTTTGTTTATTTTAACATACCATGGTTTGCATTTCTCGAAGCATCTTTGGCCCAAGTTAAGTTCATTATGTTCATGCATAAACCTCTCATATAATTTTGTTTGTGTCATGTCAAGAAAATGTTTAATGTGGGGCTCACGATCCCTTGAACCCATTCTTAATTTTAGTACATCTTTTTGGTTGGACGAAGGTCTACTATTGTCATGCCAAAATTCTTGCACTTGTCACTTTACCGCATTAATGAGCTTCATATTAGAGCGTGGCAACCTGCCAACAAAGGACCAGACATCTGTTTCACCACAGTCAAGTTGTTCTCTTCTAGAACAATACCTACGGAGTGCTTTGATATCCAATCCTACAAGTTTGGATGTAGGCTTAAGAAGGCGAAGGGCCCAGGTGCTTTTGTTCACGATTGATTGTGACAACACACTGCGAGCTGTATT
>LPNX010209915.1:24267-38473 GCA_001517045.1 Pseudotsuga menziesii | reverse complement strand
ATCTCCTTCATTAAAGACATGATGTTGAACTGACTTATCATATTGTGCCTTGATATGCTTCTTATGTGAATTGTTATCCAGAGCAGCATCTCATTGCATTTCATCAGGGTTTGTGAGATAAATAAAACTTTCTTCCTTACCTGAGGTGTTTGGAAAAAGTTTGACAGCTAGTTTCAAGGATGGGATCTCACATTCAATAGATAAAACAACTTCCAGTTCGTAGACTAATTAAAAAGGAGTGAATATGGTTTTTGTTTCTACGGAGGTTATGTATGCCCATAACGCTGAAAAAAAGTCAAGTGCTAATTTGAATTATGTTCGCACACCATCCTACGAAGCATAGTTTTCAAAACCTTGTTAATGGATTCAACCTAACCATTAGATTATGGATAGTAAGGGGTTTAATTTTCATGGAGAAAACCCAACTTAACACTTAATCCAGTCATCATTTGATTATGGAAATGAGATCTGTGATCAGTAACTATGGCATGAGGAACCCCAAGCCTACCCCGTCAACGACACAGGGTAGATGAAAGCATCCTTCAAAAGTTTTTTAACTTCAGCTTTGCTGGCTGCAGCCTTTCGAGGGTGGACCTGATGGAGTTTTTGTGTAACAGGTTTTGTGGCTCGATAAGTATTGATCTCACGGAAAAAAATCAATGGATTAATCCCAGGCATTTCCTCATAGCTCTAGCAAAAAACATCTTGTAACTCTTTGAAGACGGCCATATANGAAGATGGCCATATAAATTTCAATTTCAACTGCTGAACAATTCTGGCCTATGTGAACTTGTTCAATAATTCAAGGCTTCATCGATATGTCTATGGGGATTTTCTGAGTAATATTACACATGTTACCTCCAAAATTAACACCTTGCATGAACATAAGTGACTGAGGATTTTCGAAGATATCAGAACTAATGAACGACGCAAAAGAAGTCTCTACCATATTAGAGTTAGGGAGGAAGGAAGATCTATGATGACGATCTTTCCATGAATATTCATCCAAAGTCATGATTTCCATGATGGACTTGTCCGAAGGAAAAGTCTATAAAATATATTCGAGAGAGAGGGGAGGAGAATATAACCTATAAGGTAGATGATAAGGATTTGATGCTACTAAATGATGGTCATCAACATATTCATCAGAAGTGGATTGAATGGAATCATGTAGGGATTCAAGTGGACTCAGAGAAATTTCTTCAACAATTTATTTACCTTATGACATGTCATCGATGAAATAAGATATCATATTCAATGAAGTGACTTCAAATAAAANGATTCAAGTGGACTCAGAGAAATTTCTTCAACAATTTATTTACCTTATGACATGTCATCGATGAAATAAGATATCATATTCAATGAAGTGACTTCAAATAAAGGCGCCTCGACCACCTCTACCTAAACAAAGATGTTTTTTCCCCCTAGTTCGATGGATAAAGTTAGTAACAAGCCATAGGGTTGAAAACCTCTCCCATCAAAAGATTTTAATGTTGTAGACAAATGATTAAATTCGGGAGAACCAATGGCTCTCCAATAAGACATAGATATCACTGAGGTGTAGGATCCTTCGTTTAATACAATGTGATGNTTAATGTTGTAGACAAATGATTAAATTCGGGAGAACCAATGGCTCTCCAATAAGACATAGATATCACTGAGGTGTAGGATCCTTCGTTTAATACAATGTGTTGAAACTTCCTACCAACTAATCTAGTCGCGATTTGAAAAGCGAGTTGGTGTGATAACCTCGATTTAAACTTCTCCAAATTAAAGGTAATAGTGTTTGAATTCTCCAAATCTAAAGCCCCAAGGGCTAACAACAAGTTTTTACGTTGAACAAGACAAGTTTGGAGTACCTCCAAAGTGGACATAGCCCAAGGTACCTGAGCCAAGGTACATGAGCCAGATCTTCGATGTTGTTATAAAACTGGGTAGCTCGAGCACTAGGATTAAACACTGACTTACAGATCATACTCTTGGGGGGAGGTAAAATTGTGTCAGGGATTGGTTTTTCAATGGTGAGAGGGATAGTAGAAGGAGACATAGAAGGATAAGGATTAGTAGAAAAAGCCTTATCAAAAGGAGCACCTTCATCCTTTTTCTCTGGATTTTTTTCATATGTATGCATTCTCGTAGTTAACTTAATGGTTTTGGCAAACATCATCCTGATGTCTTTTGTGGAAGACGAGGCACCATGCAAAGATGCATGGTGTATCAATTGTTGTTGTGAGGGGAAAGGGTCAGTTAATACTGTCGGTGCGGGATTATTATTTAAATACTTTTTAACCTCTTCACGTCTAGGACACTACTTGGTGAAGTGATCATCACTGCACAAGAGGCAGGGGTACTTAGATTTCTGCTTTGGATTAGACTTATTCTCTGGAGTCATAGTCTTTGGATTATTCTGTTGGTTTCTAGGTTTTTTATATTTACCTTTACCCTTATTTTTATTCCCAGGTGTTTGAAAGAATTGAACTACATTCACCTCAGTGGAAACAATAGGAGTTGAGGTCCTTGTAAGAAAAGAACTATGTTTCTTGGTAGGTTTCGCTACGAATTGGGGTTGGATTGGACCCACAACACCATCCATAGTAGGCTCAGAAGTTGGCTTGGAAGGATTAGTGTTGGGATGAGGATTGTGAAGGTTAAAGTCATACAATGTTTAAGAACGAGAATAAACCAAGTCCAAGTACTATGCATGCATGATAGCCTAATCCTCGGTAAAAACACCTCCCATAGCCACATCTATGGCAATGGGGGGAAACAATGACTTGGTGAACGAGTCATCCAACAACTGATATGGAAAGGGAGATTTGATCAACCTTCACAACTTCCTCCACTCATGAATGTGATCAAATATGTGGGTGGAGGTGGTCCGTCAAAAATAATTCAAAAGTTCAGTACTAGTCTCATAATGGATGGGTAGCTAAAAGTGTGTGAGGAATTCCATCACAAAAGAGTTAAAATCCACAAACAAATGTCGTGGAAGTTAATTGTACCATTTTATGAAAGTTCAGTACTAGTCTCATAATGGATGGGTAGCTAAAAGTGTGTGAGGAATTCCATCACAAAAGAGTTAAAATCCACAAACAAATGTCGTGGAAGTTAATTGTACCATTTTATGTCCATACCAATCAATGTTCTCTGGAAGAGCCATAGACGAATGGAATCATCCATCAAGGAGTTAGATGAACACCATATATGGAAGGTCATTATGTGATTTTATGGATCTTCACCTTGCTTCCTGTCAAACTTCAGAATGCTTGACAACAACTTAACTGGAATGGTAGGCCACAAAGGGACATTCAGAATGGGGTCATTGATCAATTTCGACAAATTTGGAAAATCCAAATTTTCCAAAAAAGGGAGTTTCCTATTCAATTGCGGGCAATTGTAATATTGATATGGCATGGGAACCCCAATGGGGCCATAGGCTAAATGGGCTTGTCCATGGTAACCCACATATCGTTGGTAGTTGGAGGTGTTCTGTCCTGCTAAATATTGAACAGGGTTAGGTCTGACTTGTGGTTGATAAATAGGCCACTAAATGGGCTTGTCCATGGTAACCCACATATCGTTGGTAGTTGGAGGTGTTCTGTCCTGCTAAATATTGAACAGGGTTAGGTATGACTTGTGGTTGATAAATAGGCCATGTCCACTGATTTGAAATGCCACCTAGGTAAGGTACATACAGAGGGTTATTATACCGAGCCCCACTGTAGTACTAACCACCAACACAAGGATGTTGAGGATGAGCCCAAGGAGATGCAAGAAAATACAAAACAATACCATAACCACTAGATCCTATGACCAGATGGATGGTTCTGGAAACATTTTGTAACATGGGTACATAAGGACCTCTAGTTGTATAGGATGTGGAAGGAAAATACTAATTTCCAAATATGTTAGGAAAACACATAGAAGACATGGAAGTACTTACTGATGAAGTATTCAAAGCTGGATTTCGGGTAGATGGTAAAATTGTCATCAAGGTGTTATGTGTGGTAGAGTGCACACTAAGTCTAGAAATTGTGGGAGCAGGAGGAGCATCAACCCCAACCTAACTAGAAGGAATTTTCAAGGTTATATGAAGGAGGTGACTCAATAGAATATAAGGGAAATTTATTCTAGTGGTATGAGTCAACTCCATGGCAGAGACACTAGTGGCACTAGTAAAACCAAATTCAGAAATGGCTTGGCCTAGAGTGGTTTCCCAGAATGGGGTAGTTGGACCAAACATATTAGAAGCTGGATCGTCTAGATTGGGATGGTTGAACATTGAACCCGTCAGTGTATGTCTTGCAAAATACGGGCTCTAGGAAGAACGATTTTCTTCTATTGGTGACAATGAATATTTAGTGATAAGAACATTTATGGGGAGAGACAAATTTCCTTGTGCTTCCTTCACGAGGAATCCTTCCAATTCCAGAAGAAATCCACTTCTTGCTTCAGAGTTAATGTCCATGTCTTGGCCCATAGGATGTTGGGTCATAGGGTTCAAAGGATATTCAGGTGATAATCCTTGTATGTGACGAGATCGTCTCCAAGGGTNGTCTTGGCCCATAGGATGTTGGGTCATAGGGTTCAAAGGATATTCAGGTGATAATCCTTGTATGTGACGAGATCATCTCCAAGGGTATTCATCCAGTTTGATAGGTCAAACTGTTTTGAAAGAACCCCTAACTAAATCAAAAAAATCAAGCACTACTCAAACTAAGGCAACAAACAAATGTGTGAGAGGAGTGGATTTAAATTCTGGATCCTCACAGGATTTGTTAGATCATCACAACTCACTATATACCACATGGTACAACAGTAGAGCACAATAAGGAGGATTGAGACCATACCCTTTCCTGAATACCCAACTACCTGAACAATACGTGAGTAGTAATCTCCTCGAGTGTTGTTCTCGATGTATTACGAGGATAAGATGATCAAAAGTCTTTGCTCGTATGGTCTCATGATCCCTAAAGGTGTCTCTTGATATACACAAGGTATGTGGGAGCTCCAATCCGTAGTAGTGTTGTCTAATGCACAATCGTACAAAAAGGGCCTTCCTATATATCATTGAGTACGTGAAGTACCTTTCTATATACCTCAATGGTATGTGAAAGGTCGTTCGATTTACCAACGTGTACATGGAAGAACCACACAACCCCCAGAATGCAGTGCAGGCATATAATGACAACTCCTAAATTTAAAGATGCCAGAACACGTCTCTAACCTATCACACTTTGCTAATAAATTTTACCCTAGCCTAGTGCATTAATTTTATCTGAACAGTTAGGTGAATGCACGAGGTGAATATGTGAACTAGTAAACCATGCAGAGATGAAGATGCAAATAATTCACTTTATTGTTTAGTGGATTCCCTACCTAATAGAGGGAAAGAGGTTCAATTTTCCTTTAACACACAAAACAAATCCCAAAAATAAAATTGAAATACTATTTTCCATTCCAAACTCAAGCAAAACAATGTATTCTACTTTAATTGAAAAGAAATTTAAGATCTCTAGTAACGAATTGAAAAGATCACTAAAACTTTCACACAAAAGCCTTCAAATTCTCTTGATCAAATGCAAAGATAAAACTAAATGTAAGAATTTTTGTTCTTTTTGTTATAACAAGAAGAAAATTACAAAATGAACGCTTGAGAGTCTACAAAACTAATCCAGAGTCATTCTCTACAAAAATATTTATGATTTTTTCAAAACAAATCGGTAAAAGAACAAGCACACAAAAACCTTTTACAACTAACAAAGAAGAAATGAAGAAAGATATTTTCTTTTCTTGCATAAAACAATAGAGGTCGGGGGTCTATCTAAAACAAATTATTTTCAACACGCCAACTCTTTAATAAAATACCACTACAGAGCTCTTAAAGACCAAAATCAATTACAATCTATTGAAAAGAAAAACAAACCAAGAACACAATCATTTCCATAACTCAGTGGATCACAGTAACTATCAGAGCTATACGTTTAAAAAATAAAAAATGTATCTAAGTATAAAAAATCAGATTGGAATTCAAGATCTTACCCAATACCACAGGTTGTTGGGTTGCACCAGAGCGGTGGAAGTCCAGTACCATACCCTCTATGCTAACTGAAAAATGGTGGAGGAACCACGAGTTGCACAAGGGAAAAGAGTTGTGGCCATAATTTTTATACAACCCAGGTGCAGTGGCCCAATTAGATATTTGAAAACAAAAAAATGCGAAGAAGAAGTGAGTTAAAGTCCAAAATACAATTCTAAGTGTCGACTAAAAGGATCAATAATCCAATAACACAAATAATTGAAGGTGAGCAAAGGTAGATCTATCAAATTCAAAGAAAATATACCAAATCACAAGCATATATATCTATTGAAAATGCATATGAAGATTTCAACTTACTAAAAGACTAGGAATTCGAACTCCCTCGTATGGTCGCCACATTTTTTGATGGAGAATCTCAGCCAATGTGGAAAAATGTTTTTTCCCTAGTCTGAATGGTTCATATCGAGGANTAGGAATTCGAACTCCCTCGTATGGTCGCCACATTTTTTGATGGAGAATCTCAGCCAATGTGGAAAAATGTTTTTTCCCTAGTCTGAATGGTTCATATCTAGGACAAAACACACCACAATGCAAAGAAACTTTCCCTAGAAATCTAGATCCCTTAAATTAACTACGCTCATACCTTTTAACTGGTGGATCTGACGGTTTAAACTTGTTGTGTTCGAGATATGCGGTGAATGGACATGCAATAGACACAAAAGAACAAATACCACATGAGAGTAACAATATAATCTATACTTCTATGTTAATGGCCAAGGAGGATAACAATAAACAAAGCATTACAATGGAATAAACAATGTTTATGGGAAATAAAACAATGAATTTAGTAATAATCATATAGGGAGAGATCACAACCAAGCCTTGGTGTTGGGAGCTTCTCTTNGCATTACAATGGAATAAACAATGTTTATGGGAAATAAAACAATGAATTTAGTAATAATCATATAGGGAGAGATCACAACCAAGCCTTGGTGTTGGGAGCTTCTCTCAATGGAACCTTGACTCAAAATTCACCTTGTCTCTCATGACTCCAAGAAGGCTTGGGATTATTTGGCCAGAGTCTCGTTTCTTTAACACAATCTTCCTCTCCCTTCCCATGAGGGGTGAGCCAATATTTAAAGGCCAAAATGGATAGGATGGGTTGAGGATTCAAAGGAGAAGGATGTGGGATCATCCAAGGATAAGGGAATTTGATTTCTACCTGTACAGATTCTTAGGGATGAGGTTCCATGAAGGCCTCTTAAACAAACTTCTTTTTACCTTTTTAATACTAGCATCGCACTTTGTAAAAGGTAAACAAGCGGGTTTAAGGAGCACCGCCTGCTGCATGAAGGAAACAAGGGGAAACACCGCTCCTTGCAAAGGGGAAAGGTGCATTGTTGGCTTAGGTACCTCCTGTTGTCTATTGACAAGGTGTGGTGGCTTAGATGAGGGAAAAATACATGGGAATAACCTTCTTTCATTCATTTCTTCACTTCATAATTTGAGGGATTAGAGAAAACCAAGGAATACCCATCTCATAACATGATGGTGATGATATTTAGGTGTAACATAGTTCCAAAGAACATCATCAAGTTCCATATACATTTTAACATTCAATATAAATTTCAGGAAGCTCATTTGTGTATTTGTAACCTTTCTGATTAGTTGACTATCCTCACTGCATTTCCTCTTATAAAATCTTGGGACTACAACACATTTAATAAATTTGTAGTCCATGTATGTAAGTTGATATGGAAATGTGACCATTCCTATGATATTTAATAGTTAGTATTTTCCCGCATCGCTAACTCCAAGATCATCACTTACTTTCAGCCTCTAGATGGTTCCAACCACACCCTTACATTGCACATTATGTTTCTATCCTTGCACGTAGTTATCAACATTGTACTAAGTATTGTGCATTCCTTGGTGCATGCCTAGATGCTACCATCCTTGTGTTGTTGATTAGGTGCATTGATCCAACTCTTCAACACCTTTCTCACCTTCACCAATAGTTAATATGAGATCTAAGAAGGGGCTTGAAGTAGCATTTTTATTGCTAGGAATGACGATATTTGTCACCACTCTGCAAAACTTCTATATTTCATTACATTGTAACCAATTATGGTACTGGCACTACCATCTCAACCATCCGAAAACTAAATAGAACATTAGTAGGGAACTAAAAATGATATGAATATTTTCATCACTTAGTGTTCTCAGTTGAATGTGATCATGGTTATTCTATGCTTTTGTTAGTCTTGTACTTAGGTTGGGATGGAGTACCTTTTAGAATCATAGCCATTATAAATCAAGACAGTTTATACCAAACCTTCTTTAAACTTAATCATGGGTTTCAAAATAAATTGAGCATTATGCATATAGCATATATGGAATTGGGCCTACTTCTCATGTATGTGGTCAAAATTGAACATAAATACAAACCTAGAGGATATGTTCAAGTGTAGTATTAATAAGTATACAATTTCGATACCAAGAAGAGAATACCCATTAAATGAATCATAAATAAAGTAAGATCCATGTCGTGGCAATGTCCCCGTGGGTGTAGAAAGCATTTTTCTTTGACATGGTTTTGAGATGTGTTTTTTTTGTTTGCTTTGACATGAAAAGATTTGCAATGAATTTTCTAGAAGTTGGAATAAAAATAGGATAGCACATGCCATGTGAAAAATTAGTGTTTAAGCAACTTATTCAAATCAATTCCTAATGTTATTAGGCCATTCCACTGGCAGTAATCAAATGATTTTCATAAAAAGCAATCAAGCAANTGCCATGTGAAAAATTAGTGTTTAAGCAACTTATTCAAATCAATTCCTAATGTTATTAGGCCATTCCACTGGCAGTAATCAAATGATTTTCATAAAAAGCAATCAAACAATAATCTTTTGCGTAAACTAATTTGAATCAACAAGAGAATAAAGCTACATAAATTCAATGTCTTTTCCAATAGCCTAGCATTTATTATGCTTACAACCAAGTTTCCAAGTAAAATCTTATGAGAGACTACCATATTGTGATGCCATAAAGGATTTTTTTTAAAGCAATCTTTGTTGTTCAATAATCTGGTATTTATTATGCTTACTACCAGATTTGTAAGTAAAAGTATATAGGAAATATCTAATGCATCTCATATGCATTGGCATATATTCAAAATATTAAACATGTTCTTAGCCAACACATATGTAGTGAATTTACAATGTACCATAATTATAAGCATTAATCATAGAGATAATATTAGCTCAACATAGAGTAAGCTGTAGCTTTTGCGCTGTTCAATATATTTTAATATTCAAATTGCAAGTTAGGAGAGTTTTCCTTTAATTTTTTCTACGAGACAAATCAAGGCTAAAAGGCATTGAAAAAGGCACTTATAACTAGACATAGATAAATTCAAAAAACTAAACATGTTTCACATTGACATAGATAGATTCAAAACAACAAACATGTTCATAGTCAATAGACATGTTTAGTGAATATACAATAGTCAAAGCAATAACATATTCTAATAGAAATAAATCACTACTTGAATAAATGTCAAATCTCAATTGTAAAAGAAGCTTATTTCAAGAGTTCAATAGTCTCATAAGTTAAGACTAAATTAGTCTTTTAACAATACAAATACAATAGAAAATAAATCACTACTTGAATAAATGTCAAATCTCAATCTGTTAAGAAAGCTTATTTCAACAGTTCAATAGTCTCATAGGTTAAGACTAAATCAGTATTTTAAAAATACAAATACAATGGACAATAATTAAGCTCTTAAAACCTGATCATGAAACATTTCATCTATAACTTAACAATAAGAATGGTAATAAAAAATGTTAATATTCTAAACTTGATGAGCATACACATTGAATTGGGTTAAAAATGATCAACGCACAAGGCTTTTGTTTTTTGTTAGTGATTAACTTATCATTGAACATGAAGTTTCAAAGATAATGTTAAGACTTGAGCAACTTTCCTAGTTTATCAGAATAAACTAGTGCTCAAGCTATAATTTAAGAAAGGTTTTGATTCATCATAAAAGTATAAGCACAATGTAGTCATAAAAGATCTGGAAGATGCGTTTCAAAGCCAACAATTAGTTGCAGGTTTAATTGACAAAAAATATTATAGTTAATAACATAAAAATACTAAATTTTTATGTTGTTAGTTCAAATAAAAAAATTGGAACAAAGATAAATATTGTACATATGTACCATGCAGGAGTTGGATACCATAAAAGAAGTCATTTATTCAAAAAAAAAAGAAATGTACAACTCTATATATGTTTTCAAAATTGATATAGAAACTATTCAATAACATGGACTAGATAAATACTTATTGATTATACAATATTCAGGAACTAGTTTTTGCATCTTTCCTTGGCATGAAACAAAACATAACTATCAACTATATATATTAAAACATCACCTAAGCAGTGCAGAAGTCTATATGAAGATGAGATATTCTAAAACATGTCTCATAGTGCTAGTTATGCAAAAAAGAAAGAGTTGGGACATTCCATAAAGCTCTACTGTGAAAAAAAAGTTTTTTTTTCTCTCTCTTGTTTCCTTTTTTCCTTGCATAGTGCTAGTTATGCAAAAAAGAAAGAGTTGGGACATTCCATAAAGCTCTACTGTGAAAAAAAAGTTTTTTTTTTCTCTCTCTTGTTTCCTTTTTTCCTTGTTTTTTGCGCTAATTCACCTATTTATGCACATTATAATTAGATTATAGTCATAGTAGTTTAACATATTGAAAAATGACATATTTATTTGCAATGTTGTGCAAAAGCAATTTTTTTCTTCTTTCTAAGACACAATGTAAAACATACCTACTTCTAAAGCTAAATAAGATAGAGGTGAACCAAGCTTCTATATCTGAAATAAGTTTTGAGAACATGCATTTCAATTGAAAGTAAACAAGTGAAGGGTGTCTAAAAAAACCTGCAGTTTTTGTGTGAATTCTCAAAAAGTGGCAAAGCCAATGGTTCAGTTATCTATTTTCACTATAAAAGGCCTTGTTGAAAGAACTTTCAAAGGTTGAATATTGTTGAAGAAACATTTTTTTATAGTTTTCATATGAAAGAACTGCTATTTCTAGGAAACCGTCTTTTACCTATGGATTGCACATAATGCATTCTATCAATCCATTTTCTATTTCCAAATTGCATTCCATGCTATGTTTGTAAATGTTAGGTGTTTCTCTTTTGTAATATCCATAAACATAGCAATTATTAGGGATTGAGTGTTTGCATCTGGAGAAGACCTAACAAAAAGGTGGTGTGTACACATTCTTTGTTCTGAGAATGCCTTGTATCTATGAAAGTGATAGAAAACATAACATTCATAGAATCAAAATCTTTGTACAATGATACAAATCATGGTATGTGGCTGAATTTTGAAAGTAGGAAAATGTAAGTACAAGTTCAAGTGCAATACAAGAAACAATAGAATACAAGTTTGTTATTAATTGCATTTGCTAGTGGCAAAAAAAAGGGCGTTGTCAGTTTAACTAGGTTTTTTATTTAGTAATTGACGTAGATTCTTAATTGCATAGTCATCATCGAGAGGCTTAATAAATTTTGATGTCGAAGGCCTTAGCAGACGGTTTCCTTTTGAATTATTTCTAATTATGCTCTTGAATAGATAAAGTGGAACATCATCAGATGCCAACTATTATTGCATTTGCAAAATAGATGTTTGTATGTGTTGTTGAGTTGTAACTGCAACGCAGGCAAGGGAAAAAAAAAGAAAGCTGTAGCAATCAAAACCAGCCCATGATAATTACAATGTCTTTCCTAATAAAAAACAAAGTTGTTGAAACTGAAAAGCAATTTGGCAAAAAAACTAAACCTGTCAAGCCAAAAAGTGATACATACAGTTACATAGTCGTTTACATTTTCACCATCTTTAATATAGAAACCATATTGATTATTGTTCTAGTAATGCAACAATAATGACTTCGATAGAAAGATTTGGAAAACCTTTTTCCATTGTCAAGAGTTCATTAATAGTCATGTTCAGAGGCAACCTACCCATTTGGAAAACTTGTCCAATTGTTTCGATTTTAGTACTTGATAATATCAAATGGTTTTTTTAAGTCTCCACAATCATATTGCCTTTCTTTTCAGTGCAAAACCAGGAATTCTAATGCTTTTTCTAGGCAAGAAAAAGTTGGTGAAGCATTTGATCAGGTTTTCATTTATGTCCACTATAATTGTCATGTGGTAGTCTCTTTCAACTAAATATGTGTCTATTGTTGGAAGTAGTTAATTACTTCACCGCCTAGAACAATTTCCCATTGGAAAACTGAAGAGACAACATTGTTCAATATACTTAACCGCTAGAAATGTAACCGCCCATATTTGTGGCCGCCGCAATCCTAAAGAGTTGTAGAACCGCCATACCACCACACCGTTTTGTTTTTTCCATGCTATCAAAGTTTCAAAGGGACAATGCACCACAACAATTTCTGAAGAAGAAGTTGCAGCCCCTGTCACAACTCATGAAATAATTATCAGGCAGAGCATTACATTGTTTTTGAAAAGCCAATTTTTGAAGAGCCGTTCACAATTCTTGTTGCAGCTCATGAAAGGGCAGAAAATTAATTAAAATCTAACATACATTGAATTTCTAAATTATGAAAAGCTGTTTTGATTAAGCTAGCAGAGCGCATCAATTTACTGAAGATGCATCACAGTTTTCCACTCTGTCAGACTGTAATAGACTATAACAAAGCATTGGCAGATAATCTCATTTTTTAATAGCGAAGGGTCAGTTAGTATTTAATGATCGACTTAGCCAAAATATTATAAATACGTAGCTTGTAATCATGTTTAAGATATGAGGTAATATGAAGAAGCATGCTGAAGATGCACAATAGAGAGTAATAGAAACAGAGTTGAAACTTTGAACTTTACTATGTTATTTTTGTATTTACTATGTTTTTGAGTTAGATAACTCAGTTTTTATTTTTGATGGTGGTTTGCAGTAGCAGCTGAACAAAATAGAGTTTATTTGATGTGAATGTTAATTATTAATTTAGTAGAATATTTAGGTTGAGTTTATGGACACAAGGGTCATCTGAAACTTGTTAAAAAGTCAGCTATAACAAAGCTTTGTGTGAGCTGTGTGCGT
The DNA here is from genome assembly GCA_001517045.1 of Pseudotsuga menziesii. Taxonomy (NCBI): domain Eukaryota; kingdom Viridiplantae; phylum Streptophyta; class Pinopsida; order Pinales; family Pinaceae; genus Pseudotsuga; species Pseudotsuga menziesii. The sequence goes on along the minus strand of LPNX010209915.1, from coordinate 25,288 downwards.
GCTGTAGGTGACGTCAGCACTCACAGCTAGCTGAAACAAGCGTATAGAGTGTTGCTGCTAGTAACAACTAGCTGCAACACAATCTTGGAAGTGCCAGTAGCAGTAGCAGCTGAGCTGCAACAATCCTGTAGTTGCTGGGTTGATTTTTGAACTTTGTCACTAAAGTTGTACATAGATGAAAGGCTGTAACAAAAAAGTTGTACATTGCTGAAGTGCTATTTTGAGCTGTGCGTAAATTTTTTAGTGCTACTAAGGAAGGAGCGGCACTCCCCTGCCTTCCCCTCAATTGGTATCAGAGCTGAGTGTTTATGATTTCTGTTTGTTGGTCCTGTGATCACTTCATGAATGAGTTGTATGATTGTACGTTGAACTATTTGTATTTGGTTTGGAAATTTTGCTGTTGAGTCTTACTCCAATGCCCTCTTCATAGTATGTTGAAAGAGCAGGAGTAAGTTTGGTTTGTATGTTTAGCTATGTATTGGTAAGAGCTCTTGTTCTCCCTCAAATAAAGGTTGAGTCATCATTTGGTAGCTGAAGGCTGAATCAAGTGTTTCATGCATATGTTGGTTAAAATGTTCAAGCTTGGTCAGGTTTGTGTAAAGAAAAGAAAGTATTGGAGTCCGTGGATGAAGTTGACTCTATGAGTGTTCCCTCAGATAGAGGTTGATAAATTGAAAGGAAGATATTCTTCCTTGTTGAGAGCTCCAATATAGTTTAATGGTAGAGTAGTTTGAATTCCAATGTTTTGGAAGTTTGCTTGGTTTGAATTGAAGCCATTTTGTGTGAAAGAGGATTAGGAGGACGTATGTAAAAGAAATTTAAATTATGTACAAGTATTTGTTTGAAGATGGAAACATGGGGAAAAGAAGAAGGATTAAAGAGATGAAGAATAATATTTCTGATACAAAAGAAGCTGGTTTTTCCATTGTAGAAATATTAGGAGAAGCCACCGAGGAACCTGCTGAAGCAGATGAAGTTCAAGAAAAGCTAGAGGATGCATGGAGCAGCATCTATTATCCAC
>LPNX010209915.1:7560-17755 GCA_001517045.1 Pseudotsuga menziesii | reverse complement strand
GGAGAGACAAAGGGGTTCCAGAGTGACCTGAAAGGGAAAGCTTCCTCAGGCCTTCTATCCAGTCGAAACCAAGAAAGGAAACATTATTCAAAAACAAGTTAAAANTAGAGTCTGGTGGAGAGGGGCAGGACTCTTCAGGAAGAGAGACAGGGTCTGGTTCCAAAACAACAGAGGAGGGTTCATCCATAGTAGGAAGAAGGACTGGCTCGTAGGCAATAGAAGCAATAGTATGTTGTGAACCCATCCCCGGGATAGTATCAGCAAAGACATGTTGAGCAGGGAGAGACAAAGGGGTTCCAGAGTGACCTGAAAGGGAAAGCTTCCTCAGGCCTTCTATCCAGTCGAAACCAAGAAAGGAAACATTATTCAAAAACAAGTTAAAATTTGACAGGATGGGAAAAGAGGGAGTACCCAGACCTGAAGGATCCCCAGAAGCAGACCCAATTATCGGAAATGTATCCTGTACCATTGTTTCTTTAGCCCCATCGTCCAGCAATGCTTCAGGAAAATGCAGCTCTTCTGAAGACGGATCACTGCCCAAATCATCCGCAGAGGTCTGGGCCGAACCAGAGGAAACAACGAACTTCTCCATAGGTCCTTTACGTGCAACCACAGGACCTTTCCGTCTACTACCGCTCAAAGACCGCCCCGGCAGAGTGCATGCCGAAACTGGATGCCCATAGACATGACATCTTCTACAGCGGAAAGGAACATTCTCATAATCCAGTATTTGAGGGATGATCTCCGGACCCCATTCCAAATTAATTGATTCTGCCAGGCCCTCCCTGAGGTTTATGTTTACCAAAATCCTGGCGGCCTTCTTCTCCTTTGTTTCGAGGAATGAGAGATCCGCCTCCAGAAATGTCCCAAGAATATCACCTATCCATTTAAAGTGATACAAATCCCAGAAATGTAAAGGAAGTGCAGGCAATCTCACCCAAATAGGTAAGGCATCCACCCTTTCTTTGCTGGCATCAAACATAGGATTCCATGGTTTTAGAAGAACAGGAGAATGGTCAATATGCCAGCTCTTGTTTTGTATCCACCTTAAATCCTCCTCCTTCTCCAGAGTGACCGCAAACTAGCCTCTATTTAACATCTCCACCTCCGGGNAATGGTCAATATGCCAGCTCTTGTTTTGTATCCACCTTAAATCCTCCTCCTTCTCCAGAGTGACCGCAAACTAGCCTCTATTTAACATCTCCACCTCCGAGACGTAGCCACACTGTGATCCCCATGACGCCGCATCCCAATCCAAAATGGGTTATTTCGCAAAATTCCTTCCCAAAACCCTCCCTACCAAAGTACACTTTTCCATCTTCAGGACGCTGTNTCCCCATGACGCCGCATCCCAATCCAAAATGGGTTATTTCGCAAAATTCCTTCCCAAAACCCTCCCTACCAAAGTACACTTTTCCATCTTCAGGACGCTATCCCAAGCTAAATCCTCACCGACTGCGTAGTTCCGGACCTGCTTCTTTTTTATCCAATTCTTTCTTCGCCTCTTTGATGCTCCACTATCCATAGCTTGCCTCCCAATAAATTCACCTGAAACCCCTGAACATCTGCCAAAGAGGTCCCTTCTTGGAGACCCAAAACCTCTCTGTTCAGCTACATCCAGCGGCACCCTCCACTCATCATCCGATGTCTCTCTGCTAGACACCTTTCCCTACAAAACCTGACCGACCTCCCCTTCATCTGTCCCCGAAGCGTTACCCTTCACAGCCCCAAAAAATTCCTGAGNACCTTTCCCTACAAAACCTGACCGACCTCCCCTTCATCTGTCCCCGAAGCGTTACCCTTCACAGCCCCAAAAACTTCCTGAGAAACTACTGCTGGAAACTCTGGAATCCGGGAAGAGAAAGTTCTTGCTTCCCTCTAGCTCGAGGACCCCAGCCAAACTTTTGACCACTGAGTAAAATACTCCTCCTGTGAGACAGCCGTTAAAAGTTCCGGCGAGAAAACAAGGAAATCAGACGAAGAAGTAATGGCTTCCAACCCTAATGGCACAAAACTTGTCGATGCCACAACATCCTGGCCCAGTCTTGGGATATCCACCAGCTTCTCCATCAGCCCTCCACCTGGCACCTCCCAAATGTCAGAACTCTCCAACCTATCACTAGAATAGTCTAGCTCCTCCAAATCCTCCATTAATGCCAAGGATGAAAACTGTTTGCAGTCAATGAAACCCTCAAACAACAGAAAACCCCAGTAGCCAGCCACCGTCACGGGTTATCTTCAACTTAATCCAGCAATTTCCATCGAGAGCTCACGGCACAAAACGAGGGCACACTGTTTTTGGGGAGAGAAGTAGCGTAATATGCAGGGCAGACCTTTAGCCAGAGCTAGAGGCCTTGGGCGTCCGTACCCGCTACCTGACAGCCTCTGCCATCACCATCAACTGCTGCCAAACCCCAGCCTCTCTCCATACTATATGTATTATACATATATAAATTATCATAAATTATCAATTATTTAATTATTATTATTAAATAAATACTATTAATTATAATCAAATCCAAATATAAATACATTATTAATTAATTAATTAATGTGTCACAATAATATTATATATCATAACACTTAGGGTTATATCATAATGCATAGGAGACATAACCATTAGATTACTTTATAGATTGTGATAAGTTGAATGATGAGCATTTGATTATTTTTAATTCATGGTTAATATTTGATTTAACAAAGACTATGGTTGTATATAGAGATGTTTTTTCAATTGAATGATAATGATGCCCCAAAAAACCTTTGAGATATAAAATAACAACATAAAATGTATTTATGTTTTAAAATAAAAACATAAACTCTAAATAAATATTATTAATTATTAATTAATTAATATTATCAAAATATAAACTATAAAACAATTTCTTTTATAATCGATTATAGTTATTTAATGATAAGCAATATATTTAATTGTAAAAATCTAAAATCCAAACCATTTATTTATTAATCAAAATTATTAACTATTATTAATATATATGATATTAATTGAACTTATTAAAAAAATCATAATTAATTAAAAATAATATAGTTCATGTCACATGCCCCAATTTTGTAAAAATAATATTATCATATTTGATTTTATTTCAAGAGAATATGTTAAATTTTATGCTAAGTTGTAATTGATGACTCAGCAAAGTCAGGGATATTGAATGTAATTCTGAATATTTTAATTATAAATAAATAAAAGTGGAGACAAAAACTTGGAAGAGCTGTTACAAGAGTGTTTATTGGTCAAGTTGGCAGAGCAAACTGGGTGGAGAGCAAATAGCAGGTGGAAACCTCCCTACATTTGGGGTAATGATCCCCCAAGAAAGTGGGATCAGAGCAGGTGGCTCAATTAATGACGACTGACCCAAAAGACCTAGGCAATATTGATAAAAATGCCCATTGAAGAGAGCTGAGGTTGCTCATTCCAGGGAAGTGAATCATTCAGGTGAATGCCCTTCATAGGATTTCAATGGGAAGGGAATTTGTGGAAGGTGTTTGAGGGGTTAACTGCAAAAGTGATCTAGTGCAACTTTTCAGCTGAAGGATCTTACTGCTGAGTGNTCATAGGATTTCAATGGGAAGGGAATTTGTGGAAGGTGTTTGAGGGGTTAACTGCAAAAGTGATCTAGTGCAACTTTTCAGCTGAAGGATCTTACTGCTAAGTGCAGAGTGAATACTGAGTCATTGGACTAGTATATTGTTTGTTTGCGCTACCAGTTCTCAACCAAGGAGACCAGGAACAGGCTTGGGGGTCTTGAGGAGACGTTGTTTGAGCGCTCTCTAGGAGTTGGTAGGGAGGAACGACCTCCCAACGCTGTTGTTGTCCAGCTTAATTAGGTTCTACAATCNTTGGGGGTCTTGAGGAGACGTTGTTTGAGCGCTCTCTAGGAGTTGGTAGGGAGGAACGACCTCCCAACGCTGTTGTTGTCCAGCTTAATCAGGTTCTACAATCNTTGGGGGTCTTGAGGAGACGTTGTTTGAGCGCTCTCTAGGAGTTGGTAGGGAGGAACGACCTCCCAACGCTGTTGTTGTCCAGCTTAATCAGGTTCTACAATATTTTTATTTTACTGTGTTAAATGTTTATATGAGAGTCTGATTGATTAATGAATGTTAAATGTTTAGTTGTGAACTGATAGCGTTAGTGATCTTTTAGTGATTGAAAAACTGAATCTGAAATTGATAAAAAATAATCCTAATCTGTGTTTTTCCACATCTGGAATGGACGAGACCATACTCCAGCACATGCAGTGTAATTAAAATAGATGGAGGATATGATATAAATCTAAAATGAATAGATGTATTATGTATTTTATAATATTAGAATAATCTATTTCTGTATGTAGCTTGTTATCATAAAAGAACATTAACATGTTTAGTTAAGTGTATTGTTTAACTAGACTGTTGTTGTAAGAGTGCTAGCAAAGAAATAACCATAATACTTTACAGGTAGCATGTTTATAATATTAATAAGTTATTCTAGTAGATAAGTTATTATTCTTACACAGTACTTTATTTTGTAATTATACTATTAACCTGTAACAGAGGCAGTATATATAACTCAAATAAAACCACTCTATTATAATATTCTAAGTGAAGATTTAAAATCAAAATCTCTTAGTTTATATACTAATGATAATAACTAGCTATGTTTACAAATATTCAAACTTCAAGTATGGTATTACTATCGTAATTAAAATTCTAAAGAATAAAACTAAGTCCATAAATTATGTACCTTTTATCAAGGCACTTAACAAACCCTATCTATATTGTATTAAATAAAATAAAAAAACTATAAATTATGATAATAAATGACATATAAAATAAATGATTATTTAAATAAAGAATTGTTCCTTAACTTTTACAAATAGAATATACATGTAAAAGAGTGATTATAGGGTTGAAACTCTTATTTATTTCCTCGTAATTTAAAAGAAAAATAGTTAAGCTATTAGAAATAATATCACTGAATAAACCGAACTAATACAGACTGGTTATAGTCTTTATAAATAAAATGTATGTACAGATACAAATTTAGGAAATTATAGTATATATTGATAACATTATTGACTTAAACAATAATTGTTTACAGATAAAGAACCCACTTAAACAAATTGAAGGAATCATTTAAAAACAGAGGTTGCATTCAGGAAACCCTAACATGAAAATGCTTGAGCCATTAAATAGAAGCATCATGACCGAAAAATAGTCTTGAAATCTATTAACAATGATCTAATACAATTAATAACAATAAAAAAATTGTTATCTTACAAGTTGAATATGGTAAAAACTGTAGCTCATATTCTGAGCAAACAATTATCCAGTATTCATTTACTATACAAAACAATTATAGTCGTAACTTAGGGTAAGTAATTAACTTATTTTATAAAAAGAATCAAAAGGGAAATTTGTTTCATTTACACAGAGATACAAAATAGTACACAGATGAAACGAATCTAAGTTAAAGATAGACTGTCTTAAAAGGACAATTTTCATTACTTCAATGAGCTCGAAGGCTGAACTTAACAAAAAATTAAATAGAGTACAAAAATCAGCTAAGAGCCGAGCACCCATATCGTGATATGGAGTGTTTTATAAACAAGTATTAAAAAATTAATATTACAACACTGTAAGTTCTTTCTTAACACAAGAAGAGAGCATTACAAGTTACGACGTTGAGCTCGATTCACCCTGCTAAAAGCAAGGGTTAAAATCAAAACAAAAACTATTAAATGCAGAACAACAATCAAAGACTGGGAACAACATGGCCATGAATTCTTCCAACTGCAAAAGTCTGAACAAGCAGGGAGAACCAAATTTCGAAACCGGAGCTTACCGTAGACCGAACATTGGGCCATTTGAGAAGTGCTACTGTCAAGTGTGGAGGCGAACTAACCCTGCAAATTAAAAACCAGAGTTTAATTAAAATAAAAGAAATCTATATGCAGAATCGAAACAGTAAACCTTGGATAGATTTTAATTTAAAAATTTACCTCAGCTGGAAGTAAAGATGATGGAGCCACAGAGGAATAACAACAACGCAACCAGTGTTAAGAGGAGCCAAACCTCATACTCGCCGAAGATAGAGACGATGAGGCTCTTGTTCAAATCACATTGACAGTAGTGGCGAAGGTAAGCCTAGTCAATGACCATGAAGGAGTCAAACAACCACGAAGTTGGAGCTGTCACCAACATGCAAGCGTGAAAACCAAACTCCAAAACCCTACGACGAAGGAGCTTAACAAATAGACACGTTAAGCTCAACCTTTCACACAGTGAAAGACCATGATAGAAGGGCAGTAAAGGGAGCTATAGGTGGGTTGTAAAGCCAATTGCAAGGAGAATAGTGAACCTTGACCAAGTAAAAGAAACCACGGTGGAAGTGGGTAATAGGACTGAGCTCAAAGGGAGCATGGCATGACAAACACAGACATTGGAGCCACTGATAACTGAATTTCACTCACGACCGCCATGGGAGCTTGCAGAGCAGCCCGAAGGGCCAACGCAAAAGCCGGAACAAGAATAAGCCAAGGGTTAGGGTTAATGGTTATATATACAACCAGTTCATGGCCAAGAGAATACCACGTGGCTGCAATAATAAAAATCATGCAGTGGGTCGACTTTCCATAGTTACCTGCGACCAAATGATAACCAATTATTTCACCAAATTATCTCAGTCAAACAACGTATAAACCATATAGTTTGCCTAGTTATCATGTCATAAAATATTTGTTTTAATGTATAGTGGATAGCTCATCATTGGCATGGAGATGCAACGTTATATTAACGTTGACCTAGCACATGATTATAATCTTATAGTCTCGTGACCCAAAAATCCTTGCATAAATCTTGGTAAACAATGTTATAAGTTTATTCTAGTAAATATCGTTGGGATATGTATCAATGTTAAAAGTTTATGCTAAGTAGTTATTGTTGGTATATGTATAATATATATATGTGTATTAACCCTTTTTAGAGTGGTTATAACTTATAGAAGTATATAGTAATGACATTACTACGATGTAAGTGTATTATTGACTAAGTTTTACCAATGATAATTCTAGTCAAGTATGTGATCATTATCATATGAATAGTCTAGTTAAATGGTGTAAAAACTATCTAATAATTATAGTTTCTATTACATTGTGGTGTATGCTTTGTTACACCCTTTCAACAACATTCAAGTTGAGAACATTGCATAGCATCGTTTTGAGTAGATTCATAAATATTTTGCAAATTCAACATTGTTAAAAACTTATATGTTGATAAACGAATAGTTTATGCATGATTATAAGTCTTAGAAACTATCAAATCAAATGATAGCAAACTATGAAGTTGGAAAAGTGTGATATAATAACATTTCTATGAATTCTTTTACTTAGTTTAGATCGATGAGATTTTATTAGAATTTTGATGTTCCTCATTTCAACCATAACTACATTGGTAGGATGGTTTCATGCTTATACCAAAATACTAGGGTTAACATAAGATAGAAGGTTGACTTTATAAGAAAAACACCAACCTCTGTTTGTAGACAGTAACTTAATGCAAGAAAGGTAGTATAGAAATACTAAGATGTGCATATTAAAATAAAAGTTATCAAGCAGATAAGATTAAAAGTTCAGAGCCAAAGAAAGTATTTTAATGTCACTACATACTCTAAAGAAAGAAACACAATCATCTGAACTTTGTCTACAAGAACAACTGAAGAAAACAAACTATTTTTACCTCACGGAAGTTGTTTGGATTACAACAGCTTATTTACTAAGCTTATTATTTGCAATTAGAAATACTGTTGGATACTTTATGAAATNAGAAAACAAACTATTTTTACCTCACGGAAGTTGTTTGGATTACAACAGCTTATTTACTAAGCTTATTATTTGCAATTAGAAATACTGTTGGATACTTTAAGAAATTAAAAACATTACTCAATCATTCATACCTGTAAACCTGTAAGAACAACTAATCTTTCTGCGTTAGCATAAATGCTAAGTAAGCCCCAGATTTCAAAGTCAGATTCCACCTACTTGTCATAAATAAAACTCATCAGTAAACTGAAAGTAGAAATAATGCGCAATTTAAATTTAATCTTGTTTCAAGAAGGAAACTGCTAAGTTAACATAATTGAGATTTTGTAATACTAATCTATTAACTATTTTCTTTTATTGCTAACCTTTAGCTATGAGTAGACCGTAGTTTCAACATTTTATGTTATTTCAAAATTTTAAATTTTTGTGAAAATTTGGGGTTTTGACATGTGGTATTAGAGCAAGGTTCAAACACTAGGCCTTGATGAATCCCAACTAGTTTTTATAAAACAATAAATTGAATTATTATGCTGATGTATTTTTTGTTATATGTTATTCAATTAAAGAAATTGTTTTTTGAAGATTAACAAACAGGTATGGAAAGGCTAGAAGAATATGCAGAGGAGGAATCTCCAGTTACTGAACCAGGAAATTTACCAAGAGATCCTATACCAGAGGATTGAACTACCAATTCCTCAGAACTGTTACAAATTGTAAAAGACCTAAAACCAGAAATGGAGTCTGTAAAGCGAGAAAATGAAAGGATTCTCAGGGCTCAAGAGGAGCTGAATCGGATCCTAATTGAAAAGTTTCAAAATGAGGGTAGGGGTAGAAGAACAGAATCAGAAGATGCAAGTCATCAACGTAAATCTAAAAAGATGAAACATACTAAAACTGAAAGTATTTCATCTTCTAATGTGTTTGGTGAACAACGACATTACAATTCTACTAGTGACAGTAGCGATGATAATTAGTATACTAAAATGAGGAAATACAAACCTTATGAGGAAATTTCTGGGGAATTCAAAAAGATAAAACCACCAACCTTCAATGGAGATACTGAGAAGGGGGAGGAAGCTGAATCCTGGTTATCTGGGATGAAGAAGTACTTCCAAATATATAACTATTCTAACCAGTTAATGGCTAGAATGACTATTTATAACCTCTTAGGAAAGGCTGACATTTGGTGACAGGACTTGAAAAGAGTTAAGGGAATAAAAGAGAAAAATGTAAACTGGAGTACCTTTAAGAGGTATTTTAAAAAGAAATTTTTGTCTGAGAAAATTATGAGGAGAGAGAAAAAGAATTTTATGAGCTGAAGTTAGGATCAATGACAATGAAATATTTGAACAGCAAGTTCTTAAGTCTACTTAGGTATGTGCCATACCTTGTAGATGAGAAACCAAAGGTACATTGATTCCTCAGCTGTTTACCCTATCATATTAAGGATAGGATTGAATATGACAATCCAAAGACTTTGGAAGAAGATATGAGGAAAGCTAACTTCTGTTTTGAGCAGAATCGGAAGAAGGAAAGCTTGGGTACCTGGAAAGCTAAGAAAAATAATAATCAGTATGAACAAAAGAAGAAGGATTTTGTGCCCAACAGAAATTCTCAGAACAATAAGGCCCGAAATGATCCTAATAATAAGAAATTCCAAGGAAATAAGAACAATACACCCAACAATCAGAATAATTCTAAGGTTAAGGTATTTACTAATAATCATGGAAATTTTACCAAGAGCTTTAAACACAAAGAGCCTATCAAGTGCTGGGAGTGTAATGGCCCACACTATGCTTCAGTCTGTCCTAATAGGAGACTGTTAGCAATATTCATACCATATAGGAGGAGATGACCGTTGGAGAATTTGCGAGGACCATGCCCAGAATCAACGCAGCCTTGGAGAATCGGTAAGCAAAATATCAGACTTATATGGTGGAAGTAGAAGGTATGATAAGTCAGACCCCAGTAACTATTTTGATTGATCCAGGAGCTAGTCTTAGTTATATTGCACCTAAAATGGTAGAAAAATGTAAGTTATCTGTTGAAAAATTTGATAATTCTTGGTTGGTTCAGTTAGCCACTAGTGCTAAAAGAAAGATAACTTGTTTTGTAAAAGAATATGCAGTAGTTATGGATCATTTTGAAACTGTTGTCAAGCTTAATGTTTTGCCTCTTGGTTCTTATGATTCGCTGATTGGTATGGACTGGTTAGAACAACATAGAGTAATTCTAAATTGTTATGATAAAACATTCACATGTTTAAACAGTGACGAAAAACCAGTAAGTGTAAAAGGAATCCCTAGAAAAACCACCATAAGGCAGATTTATGCCCTACAACTTAAGAGAGATGTTAGGAAGGGATGTAAAGCTTATGT
>LPNX010209885.1:1091272-1130265 GCA_001517045.1 Pseudotsuga menziesii | reverse complement strand
ATGATATATATATATATATATATATATATATATATAAGTCTGATGTCGTTTCCTTGCCGTATCATATCCTGCATTTTTCAAAATTTGTCGTATCCGTTTCCCTCCCCGTATCCGTATCCGTTTCAGTGCAACTTAGAACAATAAAATTCAACAATGAACTGTTAGAGATCATTGGAGCTATAGATACTTGGGACTGGAATTTAATGATAGGCTCAATTGGTATGAATGCACAATGAAAAGAATCCAAGGTGGCTAGAAGTCAACCTTTTTGCTACAAAACAAGCATAGCACAATGGAGATTCAGGATTGGGGGATAATTAGTGCCCTCTTCCAAGATCTTGTTACCCCAGTGATTGTCAATTATCCTATGCCTAGGTGACTGAAGTCTTTATGTTCTCCACCAAACAAGTCTGTTATTTATTTGCAGGAATATAACTTCTTCAGATAGCAACAATTACAGAATAGCTGGAAATTAAGTAGCAGAAGTGTAAAACAATTACACCAATACACAAGGAATTTCTCCTTCAAATCAGCCTATCATTCAACTAATCAATGCTTACAAGGCAACTTTCACACTGTTTAAAACCAGTGGCTGCACAGTAAACAAATCACCCTAGAACTGAGCTGTAAGGTTTGCTGAAAAAGTACGGCCTTCACATAAAAGAGGAACAATGTGGACAACTACTATATGAACCTGTACTGTACAGACTATACTGTATGGATTGTACTTCAAACTGCTCAATTACTGGTCTATGCTCTTCCTCCTGTCTCTACTTTCTCTCTGGTTGCTTAAATTGCTCAATTATTCAACTGTTCGACAAAAACTGTTTAAACCTCTATCTTGACTCGTCTTTATACTCGTGTTGAACCCCTAACCTCTCTGTGAGATGTACGGTTGGGATTAATCCTACTCTAAATCATTAATGTAATAAATACACTTTATTAGACAAGTTCACATTGATCCTTTGCAGAAGTTCTTGTCCGAGCTATATTCTTCAACATTCCCTCTTAGTGAGGAAGGAATTCTACACCAGTTCAAGATTGTTTCTAAATGCTTCAATCTTCCCTTTTGCTAAGGGCTTGGTCAGAATATCAAAATACTTACTAATCTTTGGGAATATATTGGATCTTTACTGCTCCCTTTTGAATCTTTTCTTATATGAAGTCATATCTAATCTCTATGTGCTTGGCCTTCCCTAACCTTGATCATCTATGTTAATTTTGGGCTAAACACCTTCATTCGAATAAGGACTTGCTGGTTCTTGAACTCTACTGCAAAGCCCTCATCTTCCACAGCTAAAACTAAAAGGAGATTTTTCATGAGACTTGTAAGTTGACAAATAGAAAATCATCCAAAATTAAAGAGTTACTTGATTGGAGCTGGAAGGTAATGGTTCCAAATCCTACTACTGGATACTTGGCATCATCGCCAAGCTTAACCTCAACTCCTGAGTTGTGTTCTTTTAGACTTGGAAACATCTCCCAGCGTGATGTCATATGCATAGATGCTCCACTGTCCACGTACCAGGCATTCCTCGGAATAATGCTGTTAGAAAGGAAGGATACCATTGAGAAATTCTTCTTGAGCTTGAAGGCAAACTCGTTCACCTAAGTTTCAGTAGAGGCTGCTACCTAATTCTGCTGTTTCTTTCCTTTACCTTTCTTCTTGTCTGGATATTGTGATGCATAAGTTTGTTTTTATGACATCTGAAGCACTTGATTTTACTAAAGTGCTTCCTTGGTTGCGAGGTTGACTCTTCACTCTTTCCCTTACCCTTGCCGAGTCCTTTCCTTTTCCCTTCTTTGTTTGACCAAATAGGGCATGGTCACTGTCACCTCCTTGCTTGCGGGCCTTTAACTCTATTCGAGTCTCCTCTTGGATACAATCATCCCACCTTCTTCAAAGGAGGGAAGTTCTCACGAGCACAAACGCCCTCAACAAATGTTTCCTATTGAGCTGAGAAACCATTCAATGCTTTATTCACTAGCTTTGTCTTCAATCTTCTCCCAAACTATTGCAAGTTGATCATGAATCTACGTGACTTTCATCTGGTAACTGGTATTTGTGTTTGATTTGGTCATCTCTACAGATCTAAGTCTATTATGCAATATTATTTTCCTATTTATGTTCTTGCTTTGGTAAAGGCCCAAGGCTAACTGTGGCATCGAACATATCCTTCAGGATCTTCTTCTTGGACCAGTTTGATCCTGCGAACTGGTCGATGCAAACAAATGATCTTCCAGTTGGCTTTCACTTCCTCCTTCATGTGAACTGCTAAATCCCGTGGACCTATTGGTGAATTCATCACAGTCTTGACGCTAACCCAAAAATCATTCTCTCTCAAAAGTGTTATCTTGACTTTCCAAGATAGGCAATAACATGCACCTTCTAATCTTTCCTCGAACTTAAGGCTAGCTGATGCCATCTCTGAGCTTTAAAAAACAAACTCACAAATTTGATAGGTAAGTAAGAACTACCTTTGAAACCTTCTAGCTGTTGGTCCCAATGTTATCAAGACCAGACCGGTTATCGAATCGGCAAAGCCCAAAAATCTGAACTGGACCAGAATCGAAAAAAAACCAGACCAAAAAATCTATTCAAATTTTGTAAAAAGACATCTATTCATGTGCATCCATATGAGTCCAAACCATTATACACAAATTTGCAATATTTCTCATGTATATACTTTATAGCAAGTGTGGTGCATATAGCAAAAATAACACCAAGTGCAATTCATCTCTGAACCAAAATACATCAACAAAGAGGCTCTAAATGGTCCCTAGATTCCAAAAATAAGCATAGTACTAATCAATAACTATATTCTAGTGTCTACAATCTGATCATATGGTACTACTAGTTTAGACTATAATTGTGCATAGTAGACACCCTACAATTTTTATGAAACCTTCTAATCCAAGCATTAAGAAAAGGTAGAAAAAACTTCACTTGCTTAATAAGTAATTTTGCTTGAGTGAAGGGTACATTTTTACTAAGGTTATGACAAAGGTGTTAAACAATCAACACCGCCAACATCGAGGTATAGAGGGGTTGATGCGCTTGATTAAATGCCAATCCCCTACCCTCATACATGATAGAATCTAGTGGAAATGTTGTAATCCTGAAACATATAGTGACAATGTTAAAAAATTAAGTAAAATGATAGAAAAATGAAAGAGAAGGAGAATGCCAATTTTACTCTAAGGATTTAATACTACCATGATTAGTACAGAACATGCCGGTCAAGTGAAAAGAGGTCGATTCTGTTGGACATTGGGTTCAACGCTCCCCGTGAGTTTCGTGACATGGACTAATCGCCTCCCAAGATCCTAACTCTGGCGATTGTGGCGGAGATTAACACCTGCGGGTTCTAGTCTAACGACAATCGTGAGTCCAACAAATGGTATCAGAGCAACAAGTCAAGGGTTCGAAACTCACCCGACTCGCGTTGGGGGGGAGGTTGTTGGACATTGGGTTCAACGCTTTCCGTGAGTTTCGTGACATGGACTAATTGCCTCCCAAGATTCTAACTCTGGCGATTGTGGCGGAGATCAACTCTTGCGGGTTTTGGTCTAACGACAATTGTGAGTCCAACAGATTTTGTACCAAATCGACCGGTTTCTGTATGGAACCGTTCGGTTCAGTATGAAATTGGCCATTTCCGGTTCACGGTGGCGTTTCGGATTGACTAGGTGCCTAAACCAATCGGACCGACCAATTTTTCCCATAGTAGCAAAATTCGAGTACAAATACGAATACGATTCAATATGGAAAAAATACACAATGAAAAAATCAAATACAGATAAAATACAATGTTACCCCAAGGTTCCGGGACGGCGAGATGCGGGTTCGGGGAGACGCACATTCGGGACGTGTGGAGACCACCCCCAAATTTTAGAGAAATTCAGCGGGGATGGCGGGATGCGATAGTCATACAAATTTTAAAAATATGAAAAATATAAATCCCAACAATAACAAACATTCATCATTCTGGAATCTGCAACCATGCAATGTAAATACAAAATTCAAAGTTCAAACACATTACAGGATTCATCAAGATTATCATTATATTAATAATAATTTATAAATCTATTATGTATCAATATGAATCTATGATTAACATGCACATCATATTTGATAATCTTCAGATTTGACTTTTAAGTTTTAAAGTAAGTGATTGAAAATGAATCAATGATACTAGAATCTAGATAGTATGATACTGCACATCAACAAAATAATTAAAGTTTTAATTTTTAATTTTAAACAAACATTGCAAATTGCAATAAATTTAAAATGACTAAACTAGTAAACACTGAACAATAAACAATAACACTAAAGGTCAAAGACATTGAAATACTAAATACTAAAATAGTAAATTAAGATTGCTCAAAAATAGGAAAGAGTCAAAGACTTAGTCATCGGTATGAATAATAACTATAGTCTATAAATAGAGTCCAAGCTAAAATACTAAATAGTGAAAAGTAGCTGAAATATCAAATTAGATTTCATTTTAACTTTTTATTTTTAGTTTTTGATATTTTTTTTAATGTTTAAAAACTTTATAAATAATATCAGTTATATTATATAAGTATAATAAGTTTATAAAATTTATAATTTTAATGAATTATTTAATTTTTTTTAACTTTTTTTTTTAAATTAAGAAATTTTTTTTAAAAAAATCAAAAATATCCTTGGGAAGTCTCGGTGAAGTTTCGGAGTTTCGGGGCGGGACGCCCACAAGTTTCGGAGTTTCGGGGTGGGACGCCAAGAAGCCCCCCCAAGTTTCACCACCCACCGAAACGTTTCGGCCTGCGTCTCGCCAAGTCTCGCCAAAATGAGGACGTCCTGAAACGTTTCGGGTGGAGTTTCGGAGTCCCCGGGACGCCCGAAACGCTGAAACGCGTCCCCGACCCTCTGGGACGCGTCCCCTTGTAACACTGATAAAATATGCACCAATATACTATAAATGTACACACATCTACATAGTATATAATAAAGTTAAACATATATAATATTTTTAATAGAATATTAAATATCAACTATTAAATATTAAACATAAAAAATTCTTTCATTTCTTTTTAGACATGTTGTTTACAACCAAAATTACTATTTAAAAAGCAAAAATATAATGCAACGAATGTGAGAGAGAAGACCATTAGTTATTAATAATTATTTTAATTAGAAAGTAAGAAATATTTACCCCTATCAACTGAATTGCGAAGTATGAAATTGAATGGTATTTATTTTATAATGTTTAATTTATTAAAATTTGGTTTTTTAAAATAGACTTTCAATCGTCAACTAAGAAGATCCTGTATCTGTATTACACCTACACCAAATATTTGATGAATTTCGAACTGTTTGAAATTTCTTACACTAAAGGCCAATACGACCAAATATGCTACTATGGTTTTGCTAGAACCAGACTGGTTCTGATAACACTGTTTTGTCCCAGCTCTCGGTAGTTGGTTCTGACAGTTAATCCACTGCCGTAAACTCTTTAGATCCTCAATTAAAGAAGCTTTGGCTCTAATAACATG
The DNA here is from genome assembly GCA_001517045.1 of Pseudotsuga menziesii. Classification (NCBI taxonomy): domain Eukaryota; kingdom Viridiplantae; phylum Streptophyta; class Pinopsida; order Pinales; family Pinaceae; genus Pseudotsuga; species Pseudotsuga menziesii. Next base: position 1,124,727 of record LPNX010209885.1, on the reverse strand, counting down.
TGAATTTTCCTACACCTAGGTGACTGAAGTGCTTATGTTCTCAACCAAGCAAGTCTATTATTTAATTGAAGAAATATAGCCTCTTCACATAGCAACAATCACACAATCATTGGAAAGTTTAAAACAATTACACACAGACACATGGAATTTCTCCTTCAAATCAACTTATCACTCAACTAATCAAAGCTTATAAGGCAACCTCCATAATCCACTTAAAACCTAAGTAATAGGACACTTCCAAATAGGGCCTGTGTCTTGTATTCCATGTGTTGGACAGGACACTTGCCCTAATATGTGTCCGACACCAAAATTTTTGTGTCCCGGAATCGGGACACTTTCCAGCACGTGTCGGACACGTGCCAAAAACGTGTCCTAATTTCTAGGACATGTGTCCTGTCAAAAAAGGTATAGAGGAAAGAGTTACGACAGTAAAGCTAATTTTGACTTGGAGCAGCAGGAGGACGATTGACAGTGGCTAGTACCATTGATGAGCTATGATATTCTTCCCTGTGGCTATTTAGTATATTCATTTTGTATCTAGTAGTACTGTAGATACTAGACTTAGTACTAAGTAGTATCGACTCTATTTTGTATTTGTCGGTGGCATTCTCTCGATATCTATGTAATACATTTTGATTTTTGTGGTTTAATCAGAAATATAAAATATACAGTTTATGGTTCAAAGTTCATGATTCATTGATAATTTTATTATTGATTCATCATTGTCATATTTCAATTGAATGATATTATGATTGATGTACATTGTATATACTTCTAGTTTTAAAAAAATGTAGATCTTTATGTATTTTTTTAATATATATAAATATATATATAAAACGTGTCCCCCGTGTCCTATTTTTGGGGTCGTTGTGTCTTGTGTCAAATAATCGTATTTTCGTGTCCTTAGTGTCCCGTGTCCTCCTGTCATGTGACTTAGCTTTAAACTAGTAGCTGCAGGGTATTGGTAAACAAATCACCGTTGAACTGAGTTGTAAGGCCTATTGAGAAGGTGCGACCTGCACAAAAAGAGGAACCATCGTTGTATAACTTGTACGACTTGTTGTACAACTACTATACAGATTTGTACCAAACAGGCTGTACTTCAACTTGCAATTGCTGGTCGATCCTCTTCCTTCTGTCTCTGTTTTCTCTACTCTGGCTGCTTAACCTACTCAACTGTTCGACAAAAACTATGTTTGAACCCTATCTTGACTTGTCTTTATACTTGTGTTTAAATTCTAATCTACCAAAACCCTGATATCTCAATGACATGTATGATTGAGATTAATCCTAGTATAAATCATTAATGTAGTAAATACACTTTATTAGACTCAACATCTAAATATAAGACTTTTCACTTTTTCCTAAAGTGAATTACAAAATAGAATTATCTTGAGTCACTTCTAGCATATTCAATATGAACTTGTGTGGAAGTTCTTGTTTGAACTATGTTCTTCAATGTTGATACTTCACGGTTGTGAGGTGTGGGGCCTAAGCATCCTAAAAAGCAAATGGAGGCAAGTCAAAAGAGTACGAAAATAGTAAACACATGGTGACCTCAACTTTGTGACTAACAAACTCCGTACGATAAGAAATATTTTTGGTGGAAAGTTTCCCACAAGGCTTTACCCACTTGAACTAGAGGCACTAAAGAGGATGATCTTGTATAGGCAGAGAGTGGTAGACCTGGACAACAATAGATTGCCACACCAAATTAGCAAAGAAATGATGCAAAGAAGGAAGAACACATGGGAGCCTCAATGCAAAGGTTTGTTGGAACGCTGGCACTGTGCTGTGTTTCCTGTGTGTGGACGCAAAAGCACCCTCAATAGGTTGCTAAGAGCCGACTTAGACAAATGTAAGTGACAAATAAAGGTATGCAAACAATGCTAACCATTATGCATGTATTACTAACTAAGGAACCATTCAAACAATGATTTAAATTTTAAATGATTATTCCATACTGGGGGAAAAGCAAAGCAGTTCTGTATTAAGTCAATAAAAAGACAGTCAAACTAATTAATGTCACTTTAGGACTGGCTTGCAGACATGGTCTTCAATCCTTCTCCATGGGAGGGTCCTCTGTATCCTCCACTGGGCTATCTTTGTAAAAGCAGTAATCTAGAAGCACTTCCCCTTAGGCAATGAACACTTTGAAGAGGAATTACGGCAGTATGGAGTGAAGAGAAAGACAAGAAAGGTGAGTGGAAGCAAGGGACTTCCTAGTCCTTGAGACAATGTCGGCAACCTGTCCTTCGCACAGAAAAAAGGCTTGTAGAATGCATGGAGGCAACTTGTATTTATAGGCCAAAACTGGGCTCGAAGGTGATGCAGTTGCAATGTGAATGCAATAGATCCAAGTACGGGTACCCATGTGACTGAATTGACCAAAGGGATGGCCAAGTACCCTCCCATTGAATGAAGAAGGTCGATTGAAATGGTCCTGTATTCACCCACCAAGCTCTCGAGGTGACCTTTGGCATTACTGGTATGCAGAATTGCTCCAATCATGCCACTAGAAGGATTGCGCAGAGTTGATGTTGATAATCAAGAGAAGGTGTTGGTGTTTCATCATATGCCTGGCAGTGCCAGAGTTGGCAATCCATTCCTGTGAAGTGGGAAAGACTGATATGCAGGGTTCACACCCATATGTGCACTGTAAGATGGATACATTAGGTGCTACAAGACCTTTATAGGATCAAAAAAATAAATTAGGGTTTATGCTTCTAGAACCCCTAGAAAAAACCCTAGTTCCACATTGCAAGATAAGATGCCACTAGCCAATAGTTTTCAGATCTGCCAAGAGAATCAAGAGAGTAAGGTTCACATCCGCTTTGACCATAACGAGATTTGCAAGGGTCAACAAGAGAATGGATGGAATCATGGAACCATATTTTGCCCAAATTCTGAAATAACCTCTGCACAAGTGTGCTAGAGAGAGAACGTACAAGCCAAGCACAAGTGTGCCCAAGAGAAAAATGACAATCACAAGAGATAATGCCAAAATATAAGTGCCCTTGGGCTTATAGCACTTTGTATATTAGATCTAGGAGATCACACGATCAGATGATACAAATGAGAGCTTGAGTTGTGTATTTATACACGACTCAAGTGAGGTGTTCTCCCAAGAGGGGGTTATGGGTCCACAGAACAATGGCTCCCTCCCCAAGAGGATTATTGAGCCTATATATGAAGTTTGACTAGGTTGTCATAACCACAGCTCTTGTACAATGTAGACAAAGATGAAACAAAATATGGCCTTAGGCACTTGATTACAAATATTTGAATGAACTTGAATTCACCTCTGTTTCCTTTACTAATAGCCCACTGAGGGTTAAAACTTAACTTTATTGACCCTAGGAAATCAGATATTTTGAGTTTGTAAGAGGTGAAGTTTTTGGAAACCATGTAATGGTTGTCTGCATATAACTGTAGTCTGAACTCTGAAGCTCTCTGCCCCTCTATGAATTAAAATCTGAGCAAACTTTCTGCCTTATAAACGACCCGTGCTGTATTGGTTTCTCTGGCATTTGATGGTCTTTTTCTTGTAGATGCTTTAATAGAAAACATAAATGTAGAAAATAGTTCCAAACTTATAATTCAGAACTTGGTCAATCAATGTGAAATGCATGTGTCCTGTGAGTGACTTAAGTTTCAATGCCAGTGTAGAATATGTTTATAATTCATTTGCATCTGCTGTCTTACCCAGCAAGAAAAATCACATGGCCCTTGATAAACTTTGATATGTGAAGGTCATAAAAGAAATACCGTGTAATAGAGTGCAGTGTACTGAAACACTGCTAATTCGAGCTGATTCTCGAGTGGAATCCATAAATGACATGTACAGCTTAAAATCTTTGAGTTTGTATGTGCGATTTTGCAGGGCAGTATAGCTTCTAATGAATGCTGGAAAATGCATCTGTTAGTTTAAAATTTCATGTAAACTTAGATAATTAGAGGAACTACTTGCTCTTTCCTGATAACTCTTGAATGATTTAAAAGTTGTCTGCAGGGGGCCACAGCTGGCATGTTTGCTGTCAAGCCCCCTGTTGACTTAATCATCTTTGAATAATCGCTGAAGCTTAAACCCAGAATGGCTGGGATCATTAATGATGGAATAAGATAAAATGATCTCTCATGTCCAGATCATTAAATTCCTATTTGTCAATCTTGCACATGCTGAATATTTTTTGCCTTCTGGCTGAGTATATTATGTAGGAAGGAAGGTCTCTTGCTTAGCCTGCCAAAGGCTAGTTGGAGCACGGGACACGAAATGCTGCAGTCTCGATTGTTTCTGTTTTCCTTTAGATTGCTCCTTTGAATGCTTTCTAAGTTTAAATGGAGAGGTTAAATTTTTTTGGCACAGAGAATCAGATGTTTCTGTTGTCTACTGTTTTGTTTTCAAGTGTTATATGCCATGTTATTTCCTTTTCAGTTTCAGTGTTTAATCTCAGTTTTTTCATAGAACTTATTTGGGTAAAAAAATCAGTTTTATTTTTGGTCGGAACTTTATGAAGACAGTTCCTTTGCTTAGCTCCTTCTGTCCCCAAGCTAAATGTTAATTTGATTACTATGTAGGTCTATTTAGCTCTTTTTTCTTTTGTTCTCTGTGTTGAGAAAGCTTCTTTGCAAAGAGTGAAGTGTTCTTTTTATGATCAACTATTTTCTCCATTTTTTACTTTGCACTGCACTAGATCAAATGAAACACCAAAAAGGCCAATGGGATGAACCTTAAATGTTAGTGAAGGTTTGATGAAAGTATTCTTGAACTTATTCTTTGATAGAAGTTTTAGACACTCGTTTTTATGTATTATCCAGGTTTTTCCGCAGTGGTTCAATTGTATTAGCTTTGCATGATACAAGTGATGTGTTCATGGAATCAGCAAAGCTCTTTAAGTATTGTGGCAAAGAGTTTGCAGCTAGTACAAGCTTTGGGCTTTTTGCCCTTTCATGGCTTATTTTACGTCTGATATATTACCCATTCTGGATTATTCGGAGTTCAAGGTTTTCTTATATCCTTTCTCAGATATTCAATTTATGATGTTGTATTGTCATCTCAAGGTGAAGTCTCTGAAACTTTATTGAAATATCAATTAGTACTTACAATATGGGTTTTGCACTTTTCTCCTGCAGTTATGATCTCCTCCAGTACCTAGCTCTTCCGGATACCTATTACATATGGATCTATTATGTATTTAATACAATGCTTCTGACTCTCCTTGTGTTCCACATATATTGGTGGATACTCATATGTTCCATGGTTTTGAGGCAATTGAAAAATAAAGGGCAAGTTGGTGAAGACATTAGATCAGGTAAGTCAGCAGTTTCCCTTTTCTCCACATCAAGTGAATGTCATCAGTGATCTTTTTAATTGCCAAATACTCTTGTTTCCCACAAGTTTGTGCTCTTTATTTTAATCTCTTAAGGGAAGAGATCTGCATGTTTCTGCTGATAATTAAATCCATCTCATACCCATAAACTATATGAAAAATAAATTTATTTTCGCTCTAGGAAAAGTGATTTTTTTCTAACCTTCACAATTTCAGATTCCGAAGATGGAGAATAGCTAAAGAAGGAATATTATGGGCATGACCGCCAAAGGTATTGTGTTTGTCAGGCCTGTCCAAGATCCTGAAGACCATGGAATTCTTAGTTCAGGATTGATGCCTGATTCAGTTGTATATTATGAAGACTGACTAGATTTTAAAATGTTATGTTTTTGCTCTTGAATAGATTGGTATCATTCACATATCAGCATCTCTTGGAAATAGGCTTTATGTAGTCATTTGGCCAAGTTCATCTTTTCTATTCTTTTAAAATCAGAAGCAATATCTGAAGATGTATCCAATAGTCCATACTTTAGCTTAGTGTCCACCGTTCCCAAGTTCATCAACATGCTGTTTATGTGCACCTGATTTCATATTTATAATTCAGCCATTGAAACAGAGAAAGCGGAGGATGCCAAGTAAAGATGAATGCGTCTGTATGATTCACATCGTTTGTCTGTGTTAATGTAGCTCCAAGTTTTGAGGCTCATATAACATTAAATGTTGAATATTGGTCATATGAACAATCAATTTTGAATATTATTTGTTTCATTTCTTTACATCTTAAAGTTCTCATGTTTCGCGAATGAAATCTGTTCTTTCAATTATGAGGAGTAACACAATTAGGAAACTTTGAACTAGATCTTCTCCTTGAGAAGGTTTTCGCTTTTTCAGTTCTACAGCTCTTGGACAAGGTCAGTTGTTTAACAAATAGAAATAAGCATGTTCAGTCTCAATATCCAATTCCCTTGTGTTATGCACCCTGGAGGATAAGATATTTCCCAGTTGGATTAAAAAACCGTGTAGGGTTCAGACGACAATACTCAGCCATTCATCTGGATACCATTTTAGAGGTAGATTCATATCAACAGAGCTCCCCTCGGAAGCCAAAGCAGAGAGAAATAACTGAGCTTTAAAGGAGAATAATATTTATCACATTTGATGGCTTGTCAAGGAACACAAGCCATCAAATGTGTGTGTTTGTGCTTCAATCCATATATGAAATTCACCTGCTGGCAGATGCTTATCTTCACAAATTTGTTTTGATTCTCATTTTCAATTTAATCATTTCTAAAGCATTCGGGTCTTACCTAATCAACAAAGGTTCATGGATGTGAGCATTCTAGACTTAGGTACTTAACTTCCTGATGTTGATTATTCTTGAGCAGAACACACATTGGCTAAACACAACTTAGACTTTTCAACTGTTTGAGCTTGGCTTGGTAAATAGTTGTGGTGATTCCTTCTTTAACAATTCAATCAATTGTAATTTGTTGCATTTTGTTCGGTCCACATATCCAGTGACAATTTGTAACCATCACTGGGTGGCAACCAAAATCCTGTCAGTTAATGCAAATACTGGACATGAGAACTGCATCTATGCTCTGATTAAGTACTCTGATCTCAATTGATGACAATACTTTTATAGCCTGTTGACCTTGTTGTTATCCTTATCCCTAAAAGGTGCTACCTTAAGTCTCACATTATTGTTGCTGCAAATTCAGTCATCAAAATGCTATTCCAACTTATGGTGTAACCTGTTGATTTGTGGCTTTCATTCCAGCTTATGTTGAATCAATTGCAGCTACAGTTCTATAGGATATGGGTTCTGGGATTTCCTTCCAGTAAAACATTTCATGCATCAGAGGTTTTGTCCTTTGTTTTCCTGACGATGTTGGTCAGCTCTATCCCTCAATATTCTCTTAACTCTAAGAAATGCCTCAGTGATGCTCTTTTTCTGTCAATGAAACTTTAAAGGGTACTAAATTTGTTTTTCAATACACTTTGGCCATTATAAATCATAATTCTTTCCCCTGCTAAACCTCATTGGCTCCAACAAGTGGTTGTAGCTCTGTATTGCTCTTCTCCAAATATGACACTTCTAGACAGGGACTATTTTTTTTAGTGGTCCGCATTAAATGGCTTAGATTAGTCTTTTAATTAGTATCTAATATAATTACAGAGTAAATATGAGATATGTTCTATCTTTATTGTTCATTTGTGCCATTTTACTTGTGTGAAAAAGTAAGTTCGACAATTTTGTAGTGGTTTTTATTTGGATGCTATTGTCACTTAAAGGATTTCTATCACGTTGCCACCACAGCTTCATATATGCCTATATAGTAGACAGATTGTCAGCGTTCAGTGCAATTGCCAAGGGACATTGATGACACATCCTTTATACTATAGGCACCTCTAGTGCGAGGATAAAACATGCCCAACATCAAACCTCCCTTGCAGCTGTCACCATTGGTTTCAGTGAGCATACAAACATACACAAGAGAGGAATGCAACTAATAAAACATTATTAATGTACATTCAAATGTATATGATATTAAACGCTTTTCGTTTTGCCTCCACTAGTGTGTAGAGTGTTTAAGATGCTTTAACTTTGGATGACCATTAGGTCTCTGATTTGAATGTTTTTTGTTTGTTTTATTTATTTATTTTAATAAATTGTCTAAATTTGTTTAGAGGACAATTCGATGTTCTAAATTAAGAAGAGTTGTTTTAGTTTGTTAAAAAAATGGTGACCAATAATCAAACATTTAATGTGAGTTTTGTGGCAACATTTCATGAGACTATGGACATTGGAATGGCCATATAAATGACCAATCGATAAGTTGAATTTTATATGGCTTGGCTGTTGGATATGAGAGTATTACAATTGATGCCAAGGAAAAAGAGAAGTAACTTCAAATGCAATATGAGATTAACTATGGTAGACAAGATGATTTTTGATTATGATGAGGAGAATGAGCAAAATATGTGGAGTGCCATAAAAGATCCTTATGATGTAACCCTCGATAATGATAAAGTGGAACTTCTACAAAAGTTTGGAAGATTGAAAATGGAAGATGGGAAAGAAATCCACACCCATATTTAAACATTTATAGAGATTGTAGGGATCATGCAAAATATAATCGCAATTGGATGAAAAGATGTTTTGAATAGCCTTTTGGGACTTATACAATTTTTATTAGAAATTTTGCTGATAAAATGGCATCCATTAAGCTTAATGATCTCTTCACAAAGTTGAAGGAGCATTAAACTCATGAAATTGTCGAACATAAAAATACAAGTTGATTAGAATTCATAAGATGGTTTCTTACAAGGTAAAAGGCCAAATAAATGTGTAGGAGGGGAGGAGGAGGAGGAGGAGGAGGAGGGTGCTTTGGTACCCTTGTGAAAATGTATGACTTTTTATCACTTTAATAAATGTAACTCTTTTTATTAGTTTCTTTTTCATTAACCTAGCCTATTATCATTAACCTAGCCTATTATTTTGTATATAACATTGCCATGAGATGCTTTGGCCTCAAAGTAGGGGTAGCCTATTATTTTGTAAATAACATTGTCCTCCCTCTTTTGAGATGCTTTGGCCTCAAAACTAGGGGTAATGGGGGATATTATTGATGAAACTTTTGTTTCCTCTTTGTCTCCCAAGATGCATCTTCTTCTAGAAGATTTTTCCATTTAATGAGGTACATTTCAATTATTCTAGAATGTAGTCTCTTCTCTATGGTAGTGTTGATAGCTTTTGGCTCTAAAATGACTCGTCCGTCGTCTTTGCAGCTTGATGTTGCCCCAACATTTTTTTGAGACACGACACACACAAAACGTCATGGATACACCTCTTATGTGGTAAGTCCAATCCATATGCTACTTGACTTATCTTCCTTTGAATTTGATGTGGCCCATAAAGTTTAGGAGTTGCCTTCCCCCCCCCTTGTTGCTTGAGAGATAATTGTTTGTATGGTTGGAGTCCTTATCATTGACGATGATATTTAAGAAGTTGTGTAATTTGTAGATATTTTTGCAACGTACTTCGACAATATATGATGTTGGATTTGTTTTCTTCACATCCATGAAATGTGTGTGCATGGTTAGTCAATCAATCACCACAAGAATTTGTCTTTCCCTTTTCACATGGATAACCCTTCAATACAGTCCATGGAAATTTTTTCTTACTTTTGGTTTGGGATGTGTAGGGGATGGAGTAACCCTAGAGTCATAAAATTTTCACCTTTGTTCCTTCGGCTTTTGTCACACATTGCTACATATTTTAGAATATAACTATTCATTCATTTCCAAAAAAATCACTGTCGTGCAATATAGTAAGTTTGGAAAAAACCTACATGCCTTGCAACTGGTGAGTCATGGGTCTCTTTTAGAACCTTGGACTTGAATGTTGATGTTGGTGTTAAATAAATTCTTTATTTATACCAAAGGATGTCTTTCTTCCATTTAAATTTTGGATTTTTATTGAGGTTACTGATTATGGCACATCTTTCTAGGTCCTTGACATACTTGTTTTGGATTGCATCTAAAGCTGCATGGCATTACTTCTTCATCCCTTTGTGAAAGAGCATTAACAACTACATTATTCTTCCATTTTTTATTAAGTATTTCCATATTGAAAGGTGCAAATTTTTCTATCAATTTATGTTGTTTTCCTGACAATGTATTTTTTGAAGAACATTGAAGACTATTGTGGTCTGTATGTATAAAAAATCTGCTTCCTAGAAGATATTGTCACCATTTTTCTAATACATGTAAAATGGTAAGCATCTCCATATCGTAAGTAGATTTCAATCATTCTCTCCTATTAAGTTTTTGACCCTCAAATGTGATTGGGTGCCCTTCTTGCATCAATATTGCCCCTATTCCAATTCCTGAAGCATCACATTTGATTACAATATGTTTTATAAAGTTTGGAGTGGCTGATATTGATATTGAAAATATAATTTTTTTCAATGCTTGAAAACATTTTTTTGCCTCCCCATTCCATTGAAATAATTTTTTCTTTTAGAGATTCGTCAGTGGCGTAGTCTCATGAGCATAATTTAGATGAATTTTTGTTAGTATTTTAACAATCCTAAAAATCATCTTAGCTTGGATATGTATAGCTTGTGATGTTCTTCAGATCACCGTGCTCAATATTAACTCGTTTAAATTTCTTGTTGTATGGATTAATAATTTATTACTATACAGATTAATTGATATGATGTATGGACCAATCAATTAACCTAATGGGTTAATTGATGATATAATTGGTTTGTATTAAATATGACTATATGAACCAAATTGAGGACTATAGGGATGCAACTGTACGGACTAGTTCGACAACAAATGCACTTATTTAATTGATGATGTATGATTTAATTGTGGGCATAAGACATCTATATATGATGATTGTGGTAGTTTTGAGACCAATGAAGCATTAAACTCGTGAAATTCTCAGACGAAAAAATATAAGTGGATAAGAATATGAGTTATTGATAAGATGAATTCTTACAAGGTAACATGCAAATACGTGTGTAAGATGGGGGGGCGGGGAGGCTTTGGCACCCTTATGAAAATGAATGAATTTTAATCGCTTTGTTAATTATTAATTATTTTCATTATTATCCTTACCTATTATTTTGTATATAGCAATTGATAAAGGAAGAGTAGAAGATTGCAAAGTAGCATGGATTGTATGTTAATTCCCTAGTCTCCAATGAAAATATTTTTCACAAAAGGGAGAGTAAAGAAGACTAGGAAGGCAGATGGAAGGCCCTAAGCAAGCCAAAGGAAAAATGGACAAGGAAATGGAAAACATAATTGTGGAAAAGGAAAGTCTCCTTGTAATATCCCCAATCTAAAAATTAGATATATTTGGGAATATTAGCTCCTTAATCAGAAAACCAAATGGTAAAGTCAAGACTAGGTTCTAGAATCGAAAACTAGGAGGAAATTGTTTGTTTCCAAACAATTTTGGATGGCACCGAAGGGACTTGCATTTCAATTATGAGGCATGGATTGGGATTAGACACCTTTGATGTAATTATGGACACACGTAGGTCGAATTTATACAACAAAGGTCACAAGTAGATTCAACACTTACCTTGACAATTGCACATTTCGAAGTGCATCACACCTAGGACGGCTCTTTGGGAAAACCAAAGACTTTGAGGCAATGACCCCAAGAATTATGTGGAAACTTCTCCGCTATTAGTGTAATATGAAGATAACTATGCTGTAGCAAATGCCAACGCACCACAACAGTCACTAGACCACATACTTTTATATTGCGAGAATCGGTGGCTAGGAGTAAAGTACTAGATTTAAGTTTGCTCAGTTAGGTGATTTCCAAACGTCTCCAAGTGGTGCTAGAATATCACGATTTACAAATACGAAGGTTGGGATGGGTCTTGTTATGTTGTAGCTACCTGCAACAACTTACATAACTCGAATTGGTAGTCCAGAGGTCAGGTAATTACATTAAAACTCAAAACTAGTTAGATTTCCAATGAATTTGAAAGTAGGGGAAATTGCTAGTTTTTTGGCACTTTCAAGGAGAGGCTAAGGGTCATGATTTCCTGTAGCATCTTTGTAGTAGTGATTAATGGTAGGTCATTGAATAAAAACAAACATTAATCAGATCTTTGGAAGCACTATCATTAGTCAATTACAACCAAACTTGTAGAATGTCAATTTACATTGAATAATTGCAACATAGGAGAACAATTGAGCAATGCTGGAGTAACAGAAGTGTCTTTCATTTTTGGATCAGAGAAGCATATGATGTTACAGATCACATTACATTACAGGTCATGCTTGAGCAACTATAGGAACTCACAGGGGAGCAAACCTTCAATTTCATTCTCTACAGGCTACAATACACTACAAGAAACAATACTGAAATGATGTAGGCTTAAGACAAGAATGCCACCATATCAAATAGACATGAAGTAGAATGTAACTACATAAGTAATGCATCTTGAAAACTTGTGAAGAACAATGAATATCTCCTTCCTTAATGTTATAGAGGGGCACATCTCGCTACTGCATGCAAGGGGCACATCACCCACACAAAGAGATTGCTAATGCATCTCCAATAAAAAAATCAATATTCAACAAGCCATACTCAACCATGTGCCTTATCTCCCTTTTTATCTTAATTGATTTCCAATACAAGCAACCAATACAATGGTTGATGCAAACCACATGGAAAACCATTCACCAATAACCACCAACCAGTACTAGGGGTCAATGCCATGTGACTCACAAAACCACCTATTAACCACCAATGTGTCAATCTAGGCTTGGGGAAGTGTGGATAAGACTTATGTCCACATGTTGAATAGCCCCACCAAGTTAAAGACGAGGTTTTCCCACTTTCTTTACCACTTCCTTGATTAATTGTCCACATTTTTACCCCACCTCCTTAAATGGGGGGATTGAGTTTGTCCACATTTAAAATATCCCACCAACTTCCTTGGCACCACCAATTGGTCAAACTTCTCTCATATTATCTTGAATAAAATATTAACTATTGAATATTTATGAGAGAGTGGGTCATTTAGCTCATTTATTGATTTTTCAAGTGTTTTGACCCAATAATTACTTTGGCTTGCAACGATTTGATTTGGATGTGCATGAATATTTATTTTGGGCAGATTTTAAATTAATATGGCCCATTTCCACTTACTTGGCTCATAATTAACTTGCAACAATAATTTCCTAGTTCACACTGCTTAGGAGTTGCACTTCCTGGGACTCTTCCACCAATGATTATTCCTAACCTTAGTATTTTCTCAACAATTTCGAAACACAAGGGGACTTTGGCTTATTTGATGATCCAACCAAGGTTCTTCATCTCCTTAATGCATTTCCCTAGCCCAATATATTTTGATGTGGCATTATTCCTAGCTTTAGACCTTAGGATTAACAAATAATCAACCCAAATCACCACCTAGGTGAATAAACATGAATAAGTCTACGCGACTTAGGCAATTGTGGTCCATGGCCAAATTTCGGGACATTACACTCCAAAGTTAAGTTAGGGTTTCAAGATGAGTCCAAAGGTATCAAGATGAGGCCAACGTATCCAAGATGAATGGTGGTGTTTTGAAACACTTTTAAACAATGAAGGACATCTCCATAAAATATCCCAAAGAGCACAATGCATTGTGTGTATTGTGCACATTAAATGAGGTTAGAAATTTTTCAATAAACAGGGTTAGGGTTTATCGTTAAGATGCCAAGGGGTGGGATTGCAATAACCACTAAAGCGGTTAACCATAAATCAAGGAGCGATTGATCGGTCCTAATGGTCGGAGCCATTGAAGTTGGGTTTACATTAAATATTCTCACAACCTCCCTTAAATATAGTTTGGAGGATATATGAAGGTGACATTATCTTAGTTTTCCTTAATGATAGTTTCATGTAGCTAACATCACTAGTGCAATATATCTTGTAAAAGATGTGGAGATATCACATCATCCGTCATTCTACCCTTAACACAACTAAGCTAGGAACACCAACAACCAAAACATCAACCATGACAAGGTACACCAAAACAATTACCTTCACGACACTTCCACCCAATCCTCTTTTGATTTTAGTGAAGCAAACTCATGCAATAAGTATTACAACAAGAGTCTATGCACAAAAGGTTAGAACATTATTTGCAAAAGGTATGGTGTACAAAATCATAGTGCTATCAACCAAACAATCTCAACCATGGAAGTTGCAAACATTACTCTTGAATCATGCAACAAAAGCAACAATTGTAGCCAAATTTAGAGCTACCAAGAAAATGCAAAACTAAAACAAAATAAACTGAACTTTCTTTGCTCAAAAGCCCTTTCAATTTCTCGGTGTGTTTAAAAAAATAGTTCATCAGTTTGTTGTTAATTTGAGTAGTGCCTAGGTGCTTTCATATGCTTTGACTTTGACATCCCTTCATTACCTCATCGTCAAACAACTCCATCGATTATTATTGACCATTGGAAACCATCAGTGGGTTCTCAACAACACCAAGATGTGTTTATATATCCCAATAAGTTTACCAACAATACCCCTAGAACACAATTTGATGCATCACAATAGTTAATAAGGCTCACATACACGTCCACTAATCAACGTTGTTCCACATGCATAACATGCCAATTATGCCAAGAAGGATTTCAACAAAATAGTCCAACAACCATTTTCACAATGGTCAATCAATCAACAAGAATATAGAGGAAAATTGTACACATGTACATTACAAATATGTATGAAGTTCTCAAGCACTTGTTAAAATTTTTCCATGATTGAGCATTAGTCCACCACAATAAATCTTGGTAATCAACATTGGTCCCAAATTTTTCCTTTTACATAAAGATTTGTAAGCATCTATGCCACCATACCAATAATTTAGATGCTTGGATGAAATTTTAATATCTATGATGATGATGTCAATATGGCAAAGAGTCATATTCTTATTGAGGAAAATGTGCATGATGTAATTCATGTTTAATGAATTGTGTGGGTTGTCCCTAATAATCAATAGAGTTATTATTTTAAGTCATTACCTCCACATTTGACATACCATCATCATCCAAATCATCGATCGATCGATGCAATTTGTGCTCTCTACAACTCAATGCAATGTCCTTCAACAACCAACAAAACATCAACATCTATAGAATAACCTTCTTGTGAATTAATGGTAGACTTATCTCCATATGGCAAACAAGTCTCACCATATCCGTTTCCTACTTATGAAGGGTCTCATCTCAAGCTCAGTAGGGACAACAATATCTTGTCCACTCCAAGTAAGCCACCTATATATATCCAACATGGCACAACCACTAGAACTCGATACCTCTAGCATGTTTCTAACATGAAGGGAAACCAGTGCAACAGTAGTGAACAAAGCTTGAGAAAAAGGCACATCATCAATATCACCTTCTCACAAGCATCATCACTACTAGCAATATCATTAGATGTTGCCTGAACCATATTGAACCATATTGAGAAACATTCTCGTCATCAATATGTCGTTGAGAAAGACATTTAACCTCTTCTTCCAAAGGACTATGTAATTCTTTCTTATTACTATAGCCATTCATGAGATTGACAAACCTCTTCATATATCATCATAGGCATAATCTGAACCGTCTTGAGAAACATTGTGCCAAGAAATGAGAGTGCTCTTACCATCCACACATATCACAACGTTATCAGCCCTAGTCGCTATCGGAAATTTTTGGAGAGCAACACACTATGGGAGATCCACCAGGTGAAATCTGAAGGAGACAATGGCTACCTCAATGTTTTATACTCATGCACAACACGTCAAAATGAAGGCTCAACACTCGAAAATGAAAATGCAACTGTAAAAGCTTAAGTGACAACCCTAATATCATCATTACTACAATGCAGGAATTTAGAACAATAAAGAAACATAGGGCGACAACCCTCTAACTGCATCCTTAGTAAATCAAAGTGGCACGTTGCATATTATAAACAGCCGAGTGGTCGAGGTAGTGTACAATTCTTAGTTTAATATCAACATGTAAGCACTATAAGTTTAGGTACAACCCTCATAGATACCCATCTCTGGGCAAGTCCAGGGGCAACTTGCTTAATCCACTTACATCCTTGCAGTGTGCATGCTTCAACGTTATAAAGAAACAAATGGCTGTTCAACCTATGCAGAACCAACGTTCAACAATGAAACAATATTCATCAAACTAACTGCAGAGGTAATCACAATTTATGGAGACCAATCTGAACAGATTTGAGTTAATTCTGTTATGGCGCTGCCTGAATATGGATATGGTTATATTTAATATTAGCTACTCAGTGATCTCCATCTCCTGTAACAGTTAGCAGCGATGCCAAACCTCTCAAGCTTCATGCACATATCCATGAGAGATACAAAGCAATCAAAACATCATCATGCATCAAACCTGCCATGCTTCAATAGTTGATGGACTGTAGTTTTTTATTTCTTCGCCAAGATCAATCCACTTTCCATTCCTGATCAGATTAGACCTAGCAACTCTCCCAAAATATCCGTGTATTAATGAGAATACAAAAGAATTTCGACTGTGGGGTCCTCTTCATTTGATTCATAGTGATCTTATGGGGGGTTTCCAAAGGCCATCTCTCTTCGAGTGTTAGATATGCGTAGACTTCCTTCGATGATTGCACTAGAGAAATGTGGGTGCATTTCTAAAAAAGAAGAGTTATACCCCCAAACAAATGTGTGTGCCCAAGAGGATGACTAGAACTCTGAGAAAAGATGAGTATGCTAAGTGCTATCGAAGCCCTAAATACCATAGTGCATATAATGAATATAACCTGAACAAGAGCTCTTAAAAATATTACTCTCACAGATGCTCGGAAGAAATCGAATTATAGGTTACTTTTAGATGTTTGGTTATGCTTATATTTGTATTTCCAAAGCAAAAAGGAAAAAGCTTGAGAAAAGTGAGAAACACATTAATGTGATACAACAAAGAGTTTAAAGGCTACACTCTACAATCTTGAAACAAATAATATGGTGATTGAGAAGAATATTAAGTTTGTTGAGACTTATCCCAAGAATAAGCATATGAGCATAAAGGAGAATCTTATTCTAACAAAGAGTCTTCTTTGTCAGGTCTTATTTTGTAAACTGAAAATGGGAATGGTGACCATAATGATGAGCCTTCTTCAAAAAGTGGTATATTTTCTTGCCATAATGTGTTTAATTCCATTCCATCGAAGTGATTGCCAAAGTAGGTATAAAATGCATTGAAGACTCCAATGTAGAAATGGATGTAATTAAACGAAGGAAAATTTGAATTCATTATGTAAATTGTGCTCTTATGGTTAATGTGATGAAAACACATATCCTTAAACTTATGATGAGGCCAAGGATGATCTTAATAGGAAATAGGTTATTCAAGATTAGAATGAGTTTTTACAAGGAATACCACATTGGAATTAGTTCCACTCCTAAAATATAAAAATCTGGTTAGCTCCAAGTGGTCTTATAAAACCAAGTATGATTTTGATGATAGCATTGAGAAATACAAGGGAAGACTTGTTAAACCAAGTATGATTTTGATGATAGCATTGAGAAATACAAGGGAAGGCTTGTTGTTAGGGAAAAAATTGATGAAATGGATATGGAGAGTGCTTTTCCTAATGGTGACTTACATGAGGAAATTTATAGGAGACAAACAAAAGGTTTTGTGAAAAATGACCAAGAAAATCTTGCTTGCAAATTAAAAAAGTCTTTGTGTTACCATTAGGGAATTCATGTGGGGATAGTTATTTCCACCCTACTGGGTGTTCAATTCCCCCCAAGTGTGTGGTATGATACACCCCCTCAATTGTGGGCTCATCTTGGTTAATGCAAGTAGGTCAAATGTGACAATGGACAAAGTTCTTAACCCTTAGTCCCATCAACATTCCTTTAATTGCAAGGTTGATTGGGTCATACTGCTAAGAAAGTTTAAAGGAAGAATTCACTTGAACATTTCCTTTAAACATATTTATATGTATTAAATCAAGGAACTAGGGCTTTGTATGCCAAAATGATGAGCATTTTTTGGATAAGGCTTAAAAAATAGCAACTGTGATCTTGAATTCAAACTTGTGATGGCCTTCTTCTTATTGTTGTTCCTTATGTTCACATGATTATTAATGGGAGTGAGGATTTGATTGATGACTTCATAGTAAATTGGAGTAAAACATTTGATGTCATTAATTTGGGATTGTTACACTATTTCCTTGGTATTCAAGTGTGGCAAGATGATGATAAATTTTTGATTTATGAATTAAAGTATGCTTTGGACTTGTTAACAAGATTTCATGTTATAAACAATGAGTTTGTAGGCTTAACTATCTATGTGTTGCTAGGTTCAAGATTTATGTTCAAGCCTCATGAGAAACATTGTAAAGTTGCAAAATGAATTTTGAGATAGGTTAATGAGACTATTCATTATGGCATAGTGTATTCTTCTTTATCACAAAAATCAAACAGATAAAGAAATCGACATTAACTCGAAAGAGTTATCCATATTGTATTGCACAAATGAGAAAGTGAAAGCTTTCTTATAAAGGGTTACAATTAGGTTGAGTCTATCCACTTTATGAATGTGGGATAGAAGAGAAACACAATAAAATGAAATAAAATTTAAAAGCACAAAATAACCTAAAGCATGAGGTGACTTTATTAATGCCTATGTCTAATATCTATTTGGCGATTATAAACTGAGTTTTTCTCTAACACCCTCCCTTAATGGTTAATCTACTAATTACACCAATCTTATCCTAGAATTTTACATTCTTTTCAAGACACAAAGACGTTGAAATTGTTTGTAGGTTGGTCCTCTATGGGGCAATACTACAACTCAATGGATACATATTCTACATCAAACATTTGATGAAGTGGTAATGCATCTCAACAAGCAATGTATCTCAATATGCTTGGTATCTTCATGGAAGGATAGATTCTTCGCTAGTTTGAGAAACCCTTGATTTTCATTTGGTAGGGGTGTCAACTTTATTTGTGCATCTTCATGATTGAAACCATCCTCCTAACCCAAACTACCGCACATGCTCCTTTCACTTCTCCTTGATATTCTACTTCCATCGATGAAATGACTATTGCATGTTTCTTCTTGTTGGTCCATATGACTGCACATGTGCAAGGATGAATACATATCTAGATGTTGATTTTATGTCATCCACACAACCTGCCAAATATAGA
Organism: Pseudotsuga menziesii; assembly: GCA_001517045.1. Lineage (NCBI taxonomy): Eukaryota > Viridiplantae > Streptophyta > Pinopsida > Pinales > Pinaceae > Pseudotsuga > Pseudotsuga menziesii. The sequence goes on along the minus strand of LPNX010209885.1, from coordinate 1,105,655 downwards.
TTTGTATATCCACACAACCTAGGATCTTTGTTTATGCTCTACAAAATGCCAAAGTCAAGCATCCCTTTCACATATCTCAACACCCTCTTCATTGGAGTCAAATGCTTTGTCTTTGGTGTTGTCATGAATTTGGAAACAAATGTCAAATCATAACTCAAATCAATCCTATAGGTTGTAAGATATATCAAGCCCCCCACTAGTCTCCTGTAGACTAATTTACTAGTTTCCTTAGAGTAAGTCTTAGATGAAATTTTCCTCCCTTTTCCGTATGTGTAGATGAGATTTTGCAATATATCATTTAAAAATTTTCAAGCAAACTCCTAGCATGTTTTTTTTGTGAGACAAAAATGCTACTACATGTTTTCCAAACTTCTACACATAGACAATAATGTAGGAGGCCTAGGTCAATCATGTTAAAAGTTTTACTCATATTACATTTGATATGTTCAATCACACTTTCCTAAATACTTGTAATATGATCTCATCTACATAAATGACTAGCAGGATGATATCACTACTAATGCTTTTGATATATAGTTTGGAATATGGATGAATTTCCTAGAACACTTATTCATCCAAGTACTTGTCAATCTCAATGTACCATGCCCTGGGTGCATGCTTTACGCTATATAAATCCTTCTTCAAAATGCAAATGATATTCTCCTTCCCTAAACCATTAAAACCTCGTAGTTGAACATATAGACCTCTTCCAACAAATCTCCATTAAGGAAGGTTCTCTTCATGTCCATTGGATGGACCTTTCAACCAAACTATGTTCCCATGGACAACTAGTCGGATGGTTCTCATCTTTTCTATAAGAGAAAAGGTATCCTCATAGTCAATTCCATCTCATTGAGAGAACCCTTTTATGACCAACTATGCTTTGTACTTGACCTTGTACACCCATTTGCAACCAATGGTTTTTTCCCCTACTGGAAGGGTTGTGATATTCCAAGTCTATTTTTTCAACTAACTTTCATGTTCAACTTTTATGGCCTTCAATTCATGTCCCCCTTTTTCTTCCTCAAATAACCATGGTTTGTATACTTTTTGAACATTAGCCATTAGAGAAAAGTACCTCTCGATGATCGTCCCTCAATTTTTTTTTATAATCAAACATCTTCGATGGTGTTGTTCCACCAGTTGGGTCTCTTCTTGGGAAACTCTTTATCCAAGTCACCATGAATTGGGATAAAACATGTACCCGTGTCATTTGAATGCTCATTCAGGTTATTTACATCAGAAATGATTTGCCTAGGCTTGTGAGACTCCTCAAAATGTTCAAAATCTTCTCTCCTTTTAGGTGGAACTACTTGAATCTTAACCCTTGAATCTTGAGCCACAATTAGGGGCTCCACAATAAATTTGAAATCCAAATAATTTTGGAAATGTCCAACTTGGTCATCAACTATGACATCTCTACTAAAGCTCATTTGATTGGTTTCCACATGAATCAACCTATAAGTTTTATGAATATCGTTGTACCCTATAATTATTAGTTTCTTTCTCGTAGGGTCTAACTTGGTTCTCTTCTCATTTGAAATGTAGGAATAGGTAAGAGAACAAATGACCTTAAGATGATTGATTGACTATCGGTTTCCTCCCAAACCATGCTTCCTCTGGGGTCTTCTGCTTCACTGTCACCATTAGAGATTTATTGAGTAGATATGCTGTTGTGAACACTACCTTAGTACAAAACCTATTGGGAACACATATGTTCTACATCATACATATGACCATATTTGTGATTATGTGATTCCTTCTCTTGACTACTCCATTCAGCTATGGAGTGTAGGGTGTAGTGAACTATATTTTGATCTCGTCTTTAACATAAAAATTATTGGACTATTTGGAGCAAAATTAACCACCATTATTAGACCTAAGAGCAGTGATACGAAAACTATATTCTTTTATACTAATGTTTGAAAATTCGAAATTCATTAAACACTTCAGATTTTAATTTCAAGAAATACACCCATTTTCCTACTATAGTGACCCTTGACAAATAGAAAAAATACCTAGCGCCTAAGATTGATGAGATGTTCATTGGTCCATAAATGTCTACATGAACCAATTGAAGGAATATGCTTTCTATCCAAGATTTTCCTTCTTCAAATGCTATTCTATGTTACTTCCCTACTTGAAATCTCTACAGGCACCCTAAATTTGTTGTTAGATATCAGGAAGTCCATCTACCAAACTATCTTGAGCTAACTGAGAGAGGTAGGTTAATTGAGGTGCCCATGCCATTGATGCCAAAATGTATTAATGTCTAATGCATTCTCCTTGACTTGTCCAATGTAGACTAGTATGAGTATACCATGATCCTCCACACCAAGTACAATAGTCATCGTTGTCTCCTTGCCAACTATGTAGCATTTGTGATCGCTAAATTTGATATCCACCTGGAGGTAGTGCCTCATAATATGACTAACTGATAGAATATTAAGATCCATGCATGGAACATAGTATACATTAAGGAAAACCAAAATTTTATTTCCTAAGAAAATATGCACATTTCCTTTGCCAATAATTATGTACTATTTCCCACCACTAAATATCATTGAATCCTTCGAGGGATAGGTCGTGTACTCTATGAAATAGTCCAACAATGTACCAATAAGATAACTTGCGTTGATTTCATGGTTTCTTGTCCATGAATGCATAGAAGGCCGACTCCTCCTCCTTTGCATGTTCTGTGACATGAACCTTTTGCTAAGGCGCTCCCTAGTTCGTTTTATGTTCAACCAACCCCTTTCTGCAAAAACTCTTCATATGGTCCACTTTGCCACAATAATTACACATGACATTCTTCTGACTCATGTTGGCATATTTATCACTACCCTGACCTTTCTTCTTTTCCCATTTTCCTTTGCCCTTGACATTGGTGGCAAAGGATTCTTTTTTGAACCCTCCATTTCACTCTTGCTACTAAATTGTTTCTTCCATCCGTATTGCTTTTAGAGCTTATTACATTACTCATTAAAATTTACTTCAACACTCATAGAAGTGATGTTCATGGTCTCAATGAAGTACTCATAAGCATGTGGCTATGTTTTCAATGTGATTACCGCCATGTCCTCTTCTTTCATCTTGGGGTTTAAAGGCATTCAACTCCTCTTCTTTCATCTTGGGGTTTAAAGGCATTCAACTATTTTCAATTATCCTTGATCTTGAGTAAGTGCTAATGTAATGATAGGCTCTCACCTATTGTGATCAAGAACATGTTCTCTAGGAAGAAGGCTCTATCTTTGTTCGAAGTCTCATGCAAATATTTCAAATGCTTCCAAATTCCTATGGGACTCTTTGGGCCTCAGGAAATAATGCATCTATCATTTACAACTTTAGCAACATTACTACTTTGTCTCTCTCATCAAATTTGTCCTAATCTTTTCTCATAACTATTGGAAGAGTATCTTTACCTAGGATGATATCAACCAAGCACCTAAACTGAAAAATGGGAAACATCTGTTGGTTCCACATATTGTATTTTTTCCCAGAGAACCTCTATTTAGCTTCCACCATGATATTGGGTAATGAGGCCATTGATACAAGTCAATTATGCAAAACTAGTATATATTGAAACATAGTAAAATATCGAAAATACTTGTTCTTCCCTCCCTAAATATGCAATACTAGAGTAAAAACAACTAGATGCTAGCTGTAAGCACCTATAGAATCCACATATCATTGATAAACAAATATACTTATGATAAATATACCGAAAAACAACCCAAAAACATGCAAATTTGGCTAAATTTGCTCGAAATTAGCACAATAAATCACATATTTGTTGTCAAACATTTGCAAAACATACAAATCTTGGTAGACCAGCTCTCAAATAGCTCGAAAACAATAAGTTTGCTAAAAAATAATACCAAAATAGTTATTTTTCTTTGGATCTGCTTAAAAATAATAAACTAGTAGCTAAAATTTCTAGATTTGTAAATTTGGGCAACAATTCAGGTAATAACATATTTAATATGCTCCTAGATTGTCTGATTTAATATAGAATTCTCAGTAATTAGCAAATAAACTTGCCAAATAGTCCAAAATGTTTGTTGAATAATTTTGTGTGTGTTGTCTGTACAATTCTATACGATTGATCAAACAACATATGATTAAAGGAAACTCAAATCATATGGTTACTTAATTTCTCACCATTGGTTGAAATTGTTGGGTTGTGCAATCAAAATCGAAAACAATTGTTAGTTTCCTAATATGTACAATGGTTGTACGATTACTTTAGTATGATCAATTTGTACAAATTTCTTTTGGCAACTAAACTTTTAATGAGTTTAGAAAGGGTGAGCATTTATTATATTGTGTGAGAAGCACATGAGCAAATTACCAACTTTGATGAAGAAGCAATTTATCTTCTTCACAGATAAGTTGGGAGCGAGGGGGAATACTTTCCTTGGTAAGAGGGAGTGTTGAATTTTATACCAAAGAAGTGTTTCCCTAATGACTTTGTGCCTAAGTCACTAAAAGGGGAAAAATGACACAACCCTTGTATTAATTACTAGAGATGAGTAATTAATTCACTTTAGAGTCATAAAATGACTTTTCAATAAATTTAAGTGGAAGTTGAATGGAAATTATTTAACGGAGAGAAAAGTGTTTTTTCTCATCCATTGATGTGAGAACATTAGCTTAAACATGGGCCCTTGATCTAGTGATTGTTTAACTACCCTAGGAGAGAAAATGAAAAGACAAGGAAAAAATGATAAAAAGGCACTTCATTCCTCATTTTGACAACCAAAAGAGAGAGTCTTGTGAGGAGGTCGTCCATTTGAGAAGGAGATTTGAGTTACTGAGAGAGAGAGAGCCTTGGTATGCATCCCAAGAACTGAAGATTGACACCATTCCCAATACAAATTTGTATTGCAACGTTTTTGAAGATGTCTGGCACAATTTTTGAGGTGGAGTCTAGTTATGTTTTTTGTTAGCTATATACACACATATCAAGGTGAAGGGAACATAGTTTGAGGAGTCAACTGGTCCACAAATTTCGAGAGCAGGTAGAAGCACATTTTCTAGAATGTTGGCATGTTGTTCTAGGTAGTTTGTACAACATTAATTCGTACATGATGATTTTGTAGTTGAGAAGGCATGGGTTCTGAGGCAGAATAGTGCACAAAATTTGAGGTTATTTGTTATTGTTTTTAGCGGGAACACACACCAAGGAAGATGACTGAAAAATATAGTATGTACAATGCTGTTGTTAGGACAATCTTCAGGATTGTATGCATAGAAAATGAGGCAGCCTTCTGCACAATTTTCAAGGAAAAATTTCAGTCCTCTGTGGTAGAGATAAGTTGTACTCACTAAGAAATGTTATTGTTGTACCTTTTATTTGAAGAATAAATAAAAATAAAGACTCCTCTCTTTCACAGGTTCCCCCCCTCGGGGGGGTTTTCTAGGCTAGTTGGACAAAAACTATGAGTTTGGAATTTTAAATGTGACTGATATTTAATTCTGCTCTTAGTAGTGTGGTAAAGATCTTCATGTGTTTCCATTTTTGGGTTGTTTATGACAAAATAATTCATTTGTAGATGGTAAATGTTGAATTAGGTTATATATTAAATAACGTATTAGTATAATTACAAATTAGAGTTGAAGATTGAGTAAAAAATTTACAAATCTTCCAAACAATCCATTTGCATTGAATTTTCAACCACCATTATCAAAAGGAGTCATTTCGTAAGATGCAACCCTGCTAGAAAACCATTTGGATTTGTGTGGAGGAGTTGCCAATCCTTGAACTAACTAAATCCAATCCTTGAGCTAAATTATTCTCTCTCATGATAAGTCTAATTCTACTTGTATATTTGTTTATTTTATACTTGTAGGGTTGAATAACTCCCGATTCATCTTATTTCTTGGCAAATTCCTTTATTTATACATTACATATGGTGGTTGTAATTCAACTTCCAACCAACCTCTTCATCTTGCTACGTGACTACTCTCATTCAAAATATATTTACAATATTTACATAATGTATGGAGCCATAATCCAAGGAATAGGTATCCAACACTCCTCTTAATTCGAAGGGGTCTTTCTGAGTCCGAGCACAATTCTAAATATTTCAAACTTTTCTCGTCTAAGTGATTTGGTGAAGATGTGAAGAATTTTCTCATTTGTGGAACAATGTCGTAAATAAACTGTCTTGGCCTCTACATGATGTTGAATCAAATAGTACTTTGTGTTTATGTGCATGGTTTGATCATGGAATCTAGGGTTCTTGTCCAAATTGATTGTAGAAGTGTTTTCGATTAATAAGGGTGTGGAATTTTCTTGCTTCTCCTGCTAATCTTCAAGTCTCTTCATGAGCCACACATTCTCCTTTGTTGCTTCTGCAACTGCCTCAAATTCTACTTCTGTTGCTGAATCTGCTGGAACTGAATGTTTACGTGATCTCTAGAAAATAGTTGTTGATCCAAGACTTATTGTGTATCTAGAAGTGGACACTCCTATCTCTTTGTCACCATCTAAGTATGAATCAGTGTACCCAATGAGTTTGAGTCTTCTACCTTAGTGTACTTGAGTCCAAGATCTTGAGTCCCCTTCAAGTACCTTAAAATTCTTTTCACAACAGACCAATGTCCTTCACAAGGTTTGTGTATGTATCTAAAAATGATACCAACAACATAAGAAACATCTAGTTTGGTAGTGGTAAGGTAGATAAGACTTCCTAGAAGCTATCTATAATTTGTCGCATCCTCAAATTCTTTTCCTTCACTTGATGTGAGTGTTGCATTCTGTCATGTAAGATATGTTTAGCAATACTCCAACATATTTTTTCTGAGATATGAATATGTACTTAGGATGTTGAGTCACTCCAATTCCTAAACAGTAATGAAGATGTCCCAAATCAATCATTTCAAAACATTTCTTCAAATACTTCTTTATGGACATTTCTTGAAATCTTTCTTTATGGATGTTATATAATCTTCAATGTTCCTTGTCATCAAAATGTCATCTACATATACCACAAGAAATACAATTGATCTTCCAATTTTCTTCACAAACAATGTTGCATCATCAAGATTATAATGCTTGAAATTTAAATTTAGAAGATTCTCGTTTAGGTTTTCATACCATGCTCGTGGTACTTGTTATAGGCCACACAAGGATTTGACAAGTTTGCATACCTTGTTTTCTTGTCCCTTAACAACACAACCTTCTGCTTGAGACATGAAGACATTTTCTTTCAAGTCTCCATTCAAGAAAGTAGTTTTTACATCCATTTGGTGGACTTTCCACCTATTTTGTGCTTCCATGGAGAGCAAAGTGCAGAAGGTATCCCATTTTTCTATGGGGAGAATGTTTCTTCATAGCCAACTCCTTCTTTTTGTGCATATCCTTTCACCACAATCCTTTATTTGTGTTTGTTAAGTGAGCCATCTGATTTGTATTTGTTCCTGTATACCCACTTGCAACCAATTGGTTTGGTTCCAACTGGAGGGTTAACCAGCTCGCAGGTTCCATTCTTTATGAGTGCACCATACTCATTTTTCATAGATTCTTTCCATTCATCACATGCATCCACTTCTATAAATGAAGTTGGTTCAAATTTAGTAGATAAATTTAATTCACAATCAAATGAGACATCCATGTCATCACCTAAGTTATTTGCTACTCCTCCACCATCTTGTCTTGTTGCGTTTCTTGTTCATGTCTTTTTTACTTCATCTGGATGGACACTTTCAAGTGTATTTATGGTCGATTTTGGAATCTTCTTTGATTGTCCAAGCTGATCAGTTGGCGGTGTTTCATTCACTTCAAGGTTCAATTTTTCAACCCTCTCAATCACATCATCTAGTTCATTAAAGTGCCGAGAACTTGTTATTCATGAGTTTCTTCATGACGGGGTGTCGGTGCTTTAAAAGGAAATTCCAAAGATTGATCCTAATCCAAGATCGAGATTCCTCCTTCAAGGTTTGGAATTTCATTATCAAATTCGTAATATTTCTTTAGATGAGAAAACCTCTCTAGACGATCAAGTTGTCTTCATTTTTATTAGTTTCAAGAAAAATAACATATTTGGAAACAAAAATCATGTTTACCTCATCATAAAGACGATATGCCTTGGAAGTGTTTGAATACCCCAAGAAAACGCATCTTCGACTTCTAGCACCAAGTTTGTTTATTTGCTCCTTTGGTATCAAGGCATAACAGGTGGAACCAAAAACTCTAAGATGCCTAACCAAAGGAAGGTATCCAAACCACAATTGATGTGGAGTCGTATCTTCAATAGCATGAGATGGAGTTCTATTTCTCAAATATGTTGCACATACTACTGCATCACCCCAAAACATTAGTTTCACATTCTTGAAAAACATTGTTGATATTGCCATATTCATTAATGTTCTATTCATCATTTCCACTACACCATTTTTTTGAGGATTATAAGGAACTGAAGTTTGATGTGTAATCCCATGTTTGGAAATATAATCTTCAAATTCATTAGAGGTGTATTCTTTACCATTATTTGAACGGAATGTACCAATATGTGCTTGTGCTTGATTCTCTATCCAAGCATGAAAGTTCTTGAATGTTTGAAATGCTTTAGACTTTGTCTTCAATAAATATACCCAACACATTCTTGAATAATCATCAACAAAGGTCACAAGGTACTTATTACCATTTGCAGAAGGAATTGGCATGGGGCCACATAAGTAAGAATGAATCAGTTCTAAATTTCTACATGCTCCGAATTTAGAATGTTGAAAATGCTGCTTACTATGTTTTCCTAGTATGCATGCATCACATTTGTTTCTATGTTTAGGAATAGTAGGAAAACCATATACACCATTCTTTTTTAACAAATGAAGACTGTTATAATTCAAGTGACCAAATATTGCATGACATAATAATTTGGATGACAAATTACTTTCTTCAAGGTGAGACATATAGGTAAATTTTTGAACTGTTGCATAACAACCTTTCAACTTTAGCAGCTTTCCATCTTCATACCCGGTCATGATGACCTTGTTGTCAGAGGACTTCCTTATCTTTATAATTCCATCAAACATGTGGATGGAATGGCCTTGCTTTCGAATCTGCATTAAGGACAACAAACTTCTCTGATACTCTGGAAGATAGAGAACATTCTTTAACACAAAATTAGGGAAACGAGGTAGCTTGAGCATGATTGAACCAATTGCCCTTGGTTTGAGGCTATGTATGTCTACAAAGTATACTATGCCATTTTCATTGTCATTCAGTTCTTCAAAAACATATTTTCTAAATTCATATGAGAAGTTGCACTAGTATCAAGCAACCAACAATCTTTGTAAGATGAAAGAGAATTTATTTAATTAATACCAAGATTACAGTGTGCAACTATACAATGAGTTGAATCAGGGGATTTACTGGCCTCTTGATTCTTATTTTTGTCTTCTTTATTCTGATTGTTTCTTCGTTTGATGGAATCCCAAGGAGCCCAACATTGATCCGCTTCATGTCCATTCTTTCCACAACACTTTCACTTTAGATATGATCTTTTGCTTGAGTTGTTTCTGCTCCCTTTGCCTCTAAAATTTCTTCTTCCTTGTCCTCTCTTGCTGCTATCTCCCTTGGAAGGGTCTTGGGCTGATTCTTTGCTTTCTAAACAAAGCAAAGGGATTCTCCAGCATGCTTACTTGATTTTATTTTCCAAAGGATTTCTCTTGTCTAATCTTTTCTACGAGGGTGTCAAAGGCGAGGTCTTTGAACTTGTCGCTTACTTGTAGGAACTCAAGGGAGTTGGAGTGAGTTGAATAAAGTGACTTTACAAATGCTACAAGTGGAAGGTCAGGTTTCATATCAGATGATTGTATCTTATGCATGATTGCTCTGATCTCATATGCAACCAACATAGGATCGTTATCTTTTACTTCCACATTGGACAATTTTAACATTAGTTGAATTATCTCCATATCAGAATGTGATTCAGACAAGTCTTTTAATGTCTTTAATGCTTCAAAACATAATTTTGCAAGCAAAATATGTTGGATGACCTCTTCACTTATGGTGGCAATGATCATAGCTAGGGATTTCTTGTCTCTGGACTGCCAAACAACAAGTTCTTTCATTGATGTAGGAGGTTTTGGATCAATGGTTATGACTATATCTTTCTGAATAGTCTTTCCTTCACAAATTTTGTCCAATAGGTCATTGTATATGAAGATGGATTTTATCTTTGTGGACCATTTTGGATATGTGTCCTTGCCAGTGAGGACAACACCAACAATAGATGCCAAAGGGTGCATCTCTAATATGGAACCTACAAATTGCATAATGATTTGAAAAAATATGGGATGTAGGTTTAAATTCCTGCTCCTTTACATATTACAAAATGGTTATGCAGCTTATTAGTACACAATTTTGCAGCCTATTACAAATAATTCTGCACCACTATCTAAGTAGTTCTAGAGTGCTATTACATTCAATATCCTTGTTTCTTAGGAAATTTTAAGAGTACATTTACACTTTGTTCAACAACTACAATTCACTCTATTACAATAATCTTGAAGCAGAATAGGGCAGGTCGCAACAGTAGTTTGATGTAGTATACTTCACAATTTAACTGCAACAACAGAGTTGGTGACACAAATACATCTCTTCAAAACACACCTCAACAATTCAATTCTTTATGCAGTCAACATGATTGACAATCACAACAACCTCCTTTCACGCAATGTGGCCACAGCTTCAATTTGCAGCAGTTCTCCAAGAAGGGATTCAAAATTTCTTTAGAAAGATGAAGCATGTAGCATATATTTTCTCCAACTCATCAAATACTCAGGTTACAACAGCCACGACTCTCTTTAATCCATCAAATGTGCAACAATCTTGAATCATACAACAGGAATGAACAACAACTGTTCATCATTCACAGTTCAATACACACAAAAATGTTTTCATAATTCCCACTCAGTCTCCATGCACATAATTAGGTTAAAAACTAGGTATTATGTAGTCCAATGTTTATATGGCAAGAAATTATTTTACGTCCATGCCTTTGAGTAAATGTGTGAGTCTTCCACCAATGGTATTCAGTCACCGGTCTTCAAAGATATTGCGACAACAAGACACATTCAATATTCACGCAAACGAAAAGGCGTGCGTCTTTAGAAAGTTCTCTTCAACCTTTACAAATCCTTCAATTGATTGAACAACGACAATCCTGTTCAACTTTGCAGCACACACCCAAAATGTTTCATCTTCTCATTTCTTAGCCACAATCTACTTCAACTCTACGCAAATGTGAGAAATTGTATCTCACGACCCTTCATGATAGGTTAAAGATCATAGCATAAGAGAAAACGTAATGGAGGATGTCTCAAACACACGCAAAGGAAGAATGGGTGGATGTAGTCACAAAATCTAAGAATGGGCTCTCACACATAAAACATTGAGAATTGTATTTGAACCCGTGAGTATCAGGTAGAGATAGTCTCTACAAGGAGCGAGTAGTCATAGCAGCAGAGTGAAAATACAATGTAACGATGAGGATGAGAGCACGAAGTATGAAAAATGAGACAGTGTACAAGAAAATAACTTTTTATTATACACATTTAGGGTTAAGCATACAACCATTCAGACAGTCAAAGATCATGCAACAAATTGAGGAAACAGACCCTCTCATACCTCAAACGTAGGCCTGAAGATGGTACCACATACAATGGATGCACGCAGGCTGGTAGGAGAGCAAACTGGTAGTGAGCATAATAACTCTCATACCTCAAACGTAGGTCTCAAGATGGTACCACATACAATGAATGCACCCAGGGGGTAGGAGAGCAAACTGGTAGTGAGCAACATAATAAAGAGTGCTAAAGATGGAGGAGCAAATGTTAGAATAAACGTTCAACTCTGAGCAGAGGGCAGACACATTAATGAGCCAATAGTATGGAAATGGAAACGGATTAGAAAGCATACAGGCTGCCAAGACTGAAACACATTGGGCAAGAGTTATGGCAGGGGGGGNTGAGCAGAGGGCAGACACATTAATGAGCCAATAGTATGGAAATGGAAACGGATTAGAAAGCATACAGGCTGCCAAGACTGAAACACATTGGGCAAGAGTTATGGCAGGTGGTGCTCTGATATCATTATAGGGTTGAATAACTTTCTATTCATCTTATTCTTTGGCAAATGGCTTTATTTATACATTACATAAGGTTTCTTCTTCATGAGGGTGGCAAGAGGTTAAAAGGAAAGGGAAAATAGAAGAATTATGAACCGTAAATAACATGTATGATAATTGTGTAGTTGTTTTTTAATAATTGTAATTTGCTTTTATATTTATAGTAAGTACATATTTTTTTTGGTATCATGTTTTGAACACTTAAAGAATGGAAATTTTTAATACAATTAAATAGAAATTACAATACTTTTTTGAAAAAAAACAACCAATAAAGCCAACATTTTTGCTATATAAAATATATGTATAAAAGAAAAAAATTAAAAAAAAAGAAATTGATACTTAAAATAAGCAATGAAATGTCTTTTAACCAATTGATATTTACTAAGCCCTTGATAAATACATAGTCTACATAAAACCATATATTTATTCTTCTCAACCCTAAACTAATGGCTAATAGGTGAAACATGGATAGCCACCATAACATAACTATAAACAACATAGAGCTTGACAAGTCACTTAAGTTAATATGTCATTTTTATTTTTTCTAATTTGCTAACTCAAAATAGGAATCCATAATGAAAAAATAGATTTAGAAAACATTATATTACACATGTTGTTATGAAAACATTTGAGAATAGTACAATATCTTATACAAGTATTCTGATTGCTAGGCACTATGTATTGCCTTAGTTAATTATATATATATATATATATATATATATATATTTGGGTAGATCTTAAAGTATGTAGTATATAAGAAATTATTCTTTATAAAATTGGATAAGGGGAGTGAGATTTAAGAAAAAATTCAAATTAATAGTTTTAAAGAAATTTTAGTAATGAAATTCTGAGGAAAATTAAATTATTTAAAATTGATGATATATATAGATTGCCATTTTGGATTTGGTATTTGAAATTTATAATCTATTTTGAAAGTTCCAAACCCATATGGATTCATCCCTTCCATCAATTAAAACTTGGTGGGTGTGGGGTAAGTAAAATCTTGAAACATGTGAATAAGTTTTGGTTATTTAACATTGTGTCAAACCATAAAATGTTTGACGATACTTTTGTAAACATATTTAAATTTCTAAGGATCTTATATAGTTTTTGAAGAATTTTGGTGATGTTTGGAGTACAAAAATGTTGGGAGAATCATTTTAGGAAAAAAATTGAATTTGGCGAATCTTTTTTTGGAAAAAAACTTCAAAAATTGGCCCATGGGCTAAATTTTGCCTCTAGATTTTTTTCTAGTTGAGGATGGAAATCATATGTTCCATTTGATTCCTATAATTAATTTTGTTTTGGTAAGACATTAGTGTTCCACAATGATGTTCTCTTGAGAGTTGGGTGTTTGTTCATTGAATTTTACTCTTGATGGGAATTTAATATGTCCTTTCGCTATAAGGAAAATACTAATTGGTAGAGGTGTGTACAAAAATACTTTTCTCTTGTTGCTTTTAGCAGGGGTAGGTGGACGAAGGTATCAGTGGATGAATTTTTGGTGCACTTATACCATATTGATGCATCACTTATACCATATAGACACATCAATCCACTTTACTAAAACATGGACTATTGTGAAACCTTACAACAAACATTGGTGTCAAAACATTTGAAAAAATGTTTTTATTGCAAAATTCTTTGTGGTGATCCCATTCTAATTAAATGCACCAATGCATATCCATGTCACATGTATGAAATCAAGAAAAATACTTTATAAAACACATTGATATGTTAAAATATTTTTAAAAATGGGTCATTTTTTTAAAACAATGTGCAATGCCTCCCCACATAGGGCGCCCAATAGTATCCAATACATGGAGGAGTGGTCTAGAATGCCACATCCTCAACCGACTTAGCGAGTGGAACGAAGGTCGTGTTGATTAGGTTGTCATTGATGCTAACAATGTCTGGTCATTGATGCCAACAGTTAAGTCTTGGTGTCCCTTGTGGAGCCCCTGAGGGTTAGTAATTGATTTGTGGTTGTCTGTGTCAGAGGAGACCTTTTGACTTTGTCCAAGCCCAAGCTTGAAGCCCTTGGAGGCCTATGGACATTGGAAAAATCCCTGAACACCCTTTAGAGTGTTTAAGTACCCCTAAGTTGTTTCCTTGGTCCTCCATACCACAACCTATGCCCTAGTACCCTAGGAAGTGTCCTTGTTGGGTTGAAGAAGTTCTGAAGAAGTCCTTGGTTCCACACTTAGTGGATTGATGATCGTGCAACCCCTGTTGAAGTCATAGAT
>LPNX010209885.1:1003145-1090435 GCA_001517045.1 Pseudotsuga menziesii | reverse complement strand
ATTACTAGAGTGTTTTGAGAGTGTGGATTTGTGATTTGAAGCAGACTTATGATAGAGATGTGACAACCTTTGACAACCCTTATCATGAATACAATGTTGGTGACAGTGGTTTCCATGCTTACACAGTGAGATGCTTGACAGATTGAGTATGACAGTGATGATGTAGCAGTGATACCCTCTGCTGAAGATGACAGGCTGTATTGACTGGGTTTATTTTAGGGCTACAGAATGCTGAAAGAAATTCTCATATAGACATGATGATGGACAAGGTATGATGATGGCTGAAGTTGATGAATGTAAAGGCATATGATGATGACGTCATGGAGCTGTGCCTGATTATTGATTGATAGCTGTATCAACATGGTTTGATAGTAAAAAAAAAAAGGGTGAAATGATGCTCCTCGTCCAGGCTGCCTCATAATTTTCAAATCTGAAAGTGACAATTGCCCCTTGCAAAGTTCCAGGTATGCATACACAGTAACACAGAGGTATGATCAGTGATCTATATATATGTATGATGAAACACAATAATGTGATGTGATGATGCCCACACCTAAGCACAGTGAAATGTTCAGTAATGCTTAGTGATGACATATATACTAAGAAGTACACAGTGATGTGCTAGAGATGTTTACACAATGATGTGCTCAGTTTGATATGCTCAGTGATGTTTACACAGTGATACTCAGTGATGTATGATGAAAACACAATGTGTGATGATATGGAATTATAAATGATGCAATGACGACAATAGTACAATGATGAATAGTGGTAATTAGGAGTGAGTACATTGGTTCAGTTGAGCAGCATTAGCACAGGCTACTACATGTGCATTTGGTCTGACTCATATTGGCTGAGCTGTATGAGCAGTTGGTTTGACTCAGGTGGACTGAGTCTCGTGTACGGTTGGTTAAACTCAGATTGACTAACTCGAATGATGTGAACAGCAGATTGATTTATGTAGACATATTGATTGCTACAGCTAGATCAGACAGATTGATTGGTACATCTAGATTGCACAGATTGATTGTACAGCATGATCAACAGTGTGGCACAGTTGTGATGAGCAGTGAATGAGCAGTGAACAATTGATCAGTAGTGAATGTGAGCAGTGAACAATTGATGAGCAGTGGTCAGTTGATGGGCAGTGACAGTGGTTGAGCAGTGTGGTGCAGTGTGGTACAGGTGTTGGTTAGCAGGTCCGAATGATCAGTGCGGTTGTGATTCAGCAGTATCTATCTTCATATCAGGGTGGCAGGACGGGGCAAGGAAATATAGGGAGCTAAGGCTTCCTTCAGGTTGTA
Organism: Pseudotsuga menziesii; assembly: GCA_001517045.1. Lineage (NCBI taxonomy): Eukaryota > Viridiplantae > Streptophyta > Pinopsida > Pinales > Pinaceae > Pseudotsuga > Pseudotsuga menziesii. The sequence continues at coordinate 1,089,131 of LPNX010209885.1, read as the reverse complement.
GCTGGTAAACCAGGGGGATGTAGCCTCCTTCCAGTTGTAGCTGGAGAATTGAAGTCTTTGTAACAAAGGGGGTTGTTGCCTCCTTCCAGTTGTTGCTGGTAAATTATTATTATAAAGGCTTCCGTGGTTTTTCCCCCAGGACTTGGGTTTCCACGTAAAAATCTTGTGTACTGTGTTTTGGTATGCTTCCTATGTGATGATGATATGATAATAGGTGATGATGAGCTGTAATAGTTAATAATGCTGATGATATAATGATAATGTGATAATACATTAATGAATGATGTATTGAAGAAGCAGTTGATGATTGTTAAAGTTGAAAAAGTAATAAAAAGCTATACACTGATTCACCCCCCCCCTCTCAGTGTCTACAGGTCATTCACTGTGGAAATGATGAAGCGGCGAGGTTCATGAGGGTCTGAAAGTTGGAGATGGAGAATGATAAGTTGGGATGATAACAAGACCAATGGCGATAGGAAAGTTTAAGGTGGAATGTGGATTGGTATGGAAGAAAATAAAAATCTACTTACCTATTACCATTCCCAACAAAAGCTTATACCTAAAAGTAAAAATCATTTCTTGCTTCAACACATTAAATTTATGTCTATTAAATTTATTGAGCCACGAATAATATTAGAGAAACTTTCCATATTCACCATCATTTTTATACCTCATACCAAATAAAATTTTAAAAGTTACCTCTAATTGTGCTTGTGTTAAAACATACACATAATCTAGACTTTAATTCAAGCTATCACAACTTTATCCTGCTATTTATTCTCTACGACTCACTCTTTTTATCTCTCATCTTCTTAGTTCCCCTAATTATGGGTGTTTCGTCCACTTAAAACATTGGGACGTTTGAAACCCTCAACACAATTAATCTCCAAAAGTATTAACCAATTATCACAACTTTGTTCAAAATTTTATTTTGAAATCTATGGAAAAGTGCTTATAACTGGAAGAATACAAGCTACCAAACCCAGGTTTCTTTCAACCATGGCCTATCCTTCACGTGAGGAGTTTTTTCCTAACACTTTGACATATGAAGTTTCCTACTATAGGTGTTTCATAGAATTGTCATCTAATTGTTGTTGTTTCGTAGAATTGTCAGTCCATATGCTCGTTAAACAACATGTTGGCATTTGTTGGAATTTTATGGGGCACCCAAATCACCCCACATCTACCAAAGATTGACATAAATTGAATTGATAAAATCACCATTTGCAATTTACAAATCATCATTTCAACCATCTAAGATGTGGAATTAGCTTGAGATTGCAATTTTTGAATACTAAAATTGTAGATTTGTTGATATTACAGTTTCCCGACCAAATTTGATTGGATTAATGCCCAAAATACCACCCAAATGTGGGGTGGAATGATAGACAATTAGCCCATGCCACTATGTTTGTCCTTCCTATATTATTGTTATAATTTGTTTGTTGTGCATGTGAGTATGTTGCACACATATTGTACTCGTACACAAGTGGTAGCACACATTGTATTCCCTCCATTGGGAATACCTTCCAATTAATCCATTCTCAAGATGCAACATTAAATGCTCAACCACCATTATCAAAACTATTATAAAAACTCCTGGACATGGAGGATTGAAAACTAAATGGTGGGCTCATACAATCAGCTCCTCTCTTTATTGATTGGTGACCTCCCGCTGTCAATGAAACTTGACTGACATCCATTTTCTTCTCATTTCAATGGGAGAGTTGCACTAATTAGCAACACCCCATAGCAATAGGTTGAACTCTCAATAGATTGTTTTATCAAAAGGATCCATGTTGTAAGATGCAACTTTGCTAGAAACCCATTTGGATTTGAGTGGAGTATTTTCCAATCCTTGAGCTACCTATTATAGATTGCGTTGAAATCCACATTATGAGTTGATTGTAACGACTTTCACTTTCTCTTTTCAAAATTAATCTCTCTCATGATAAGTGTAATTATAGTTTTAGAGGGTGGAAAGGAATAATTAGTCAAATTCCAAAATATATTGGTTCTGAAAGGTTTCTTCTTATGAGGGTGGCAAGTGGTTAAAAGGACAGGGGAAAATACATGAATTATAGATTATTTTCAAAGAGGTAATAAATGATATGTACAACAATTATTTAGTTGTTTTTAATAATTTCAATTTTCCCTAAGTGTTGATTATACATGTAAATTTTTTTAATCATGTTTTAAGCATTTAAAGAATTTGATTGTTTAATACAATGAAATACAAATTGGAATGTTTTTATAAAATTAATATCTTTTGATATATCAAACACATACATACAAAAAAAAATAAAAATTAAAAGGAGTGAAAGGAGATTGATACTTCAAAAGAGTAATAAACATTTTGGATTACATCATTTATTGGATACAATAAAATATGAAATACCTTTTAAGAGGTTAAGATATTAAGCTTAATAAATATATAATCTACACAAAACTATTCATTTTTTCCCAATTCAAACTAATACACATGAATAACCACCATAACATAACTATAAACAACATAAGACTTGATAAGTCACTTAAGTGAATAACATAACTATAAACAACATAAAACCATGATAAGTCATTTAAGTGAATATTTCATTTTTATTTCTTAAGAATTTGTCAATTCAAAATACCAATGAAAAAATAGATTTAGAAAACATTAATATAAAAACATTTTTCTAATACTCTATTAAAACATTTGAGAATGTATGCATTGTGCAATATCTTATAAAAGTATTTTTAATTGTTAGGCACTATATATTGTTTTAGTTAATTGTTGATTTAGGATTTGATAAGTTACTTGAGTTAATATGTTATTTTTATTTCTTGACAATTTGCTACGGAAAATACTAATCTATAATGAGAAAATAAATTTAAAAACATTAATATGAAAACACACTTTGATATGAGAACAACTCTAATGTTATATTAAAACATATGAGAATGTATACATTGTGCAATAATCCAAACATTGATATGAGAACATATCTAATGTTATATTAAAACATATGCAATTGTATGCATTGTACAATATCTAATACATTTATTCTTGATTGTTCGACACTATATGTTATTCTAGTTAATTGTTGATTTTTGTTATATACATATGGAAAATCTTAAAAGATACACTATATTAGAAATTAGTCTAAGTTATAAAATTGGATAAGGAGAGTGAGGTTTAAGAAATAATTTTAATAGTTTTAACCAAATCTTAAAAATGGAAATTTATGGAAAATTAAACTATTCAAAATGGATAATATATATAGATTGTCATTTTGGACTTGGTAGTTGAAATATTTAAACTTTTTAATGTTTCAAAACCATATTGATCCATCCTTTCCACTAATTAAAACTTGGTGAGTATGGGATAAATAAAATTTTGAGAATAAGTTTTGGTTATTTAACATTGTGTTAACATTTGTACTAATTTTTGTATTTCTTTCAAAATGAAGGAGAAGTGTAGAATAGTTGAGTATGGAAATAATATAGTCCATTCAACTCCTATATTTGATTTTGGTTTGGTAATACATTAGTGTTCCACAAGGATATGCTCTTGAGTGTTGGAGAATGATAAACTAGGATGATAACAAGACCAATGACTATAAGCAAGTTTAGGGAGGAATGTGGCCGATGTAGCTACTATTATGGTGAGTTTATGCTTGGTTGTGATCATAATTGCAACTAGGAGTGGAGTTGCATCATGTTGTTTGTGAATGTTGGTGGCTTTAAATATGTTTATGTATATTTTGTCGAGGTCTTGGTGTCATTTGTCAGGGTCATTATCTCTTCCACAAGGGTTTTTGTTTCATTTTTCAGGTTATCTGTCCAACCCGTAGGGTTCTCTATTTCAACCTGTGTGGTCTACTCTCTAGGGCTGAGAATGGACAAATGGAAGAGACTTAGAAGAAGGTAGGAAATCCCCACACACATGCCAAGGGTGTTTTAGGAGACACGGATGTCCAGGGCGACTTACAATGGAGAGATTTCAGCCCATACTTGGGCTCAAATCACAAAATTGGACGAATGGGTGGAAGGATAAAGGAATGTAACCAGTTTGGAGGACATTCATGCTAATGTAGGCCAAGTGGTGGAGGATGTTCAAAAACAAAGACACCAAATACATGAAAAATGTAACTCTATATTGGAAACCTAAAAATTATATTGGGGAAATCCATTATGGAACAAGAGGAGGAGAAGAAGGGGAATTTTGTTGTAGTTGGATGAAACCCAAAAGTAGTTAAAGTAGGTCACAACAACCCTAAAATTTCTAGCTAGAGGCCAGGTGGATCTTGGATCAAATGAATGTGTTGGCAAAGACTACTACAGGAATGGTCTTCCAGGAGAGAGCTCCTTAAGGGAAAACTATCTCTACACCAATAGAGCATGAACTGCCTATCACTATTAATATTTATGATGATTCCTAGCCTCAAGGAAGTTTCTATTATCTATTTTTCTTATGACTCATATAGAATTACTATTTAATAGGAAATAAGGAAATATTAGCTAGTATGCTTGCTCATAGACTAAGTCTTTTTAGATAATATGATAATAGTTTTGAAATTGCTAAGCAAAATGATATGAACTTTGACACTTTGTTAAACTGGAAAGATGTTGACAAACTACTATTCTGTGTATTTGTGCCAGAAATTGTTCTCAGACTACGAAAGAACAAGCAACACAATTTCAATAAACACAATTAAGTAAAATAGGTTTTTCTAGGGTTTTGGCTGTACAGTTTGTAGACAAGAGGGCAGAAAATTCATGAAACCAAAGCAAACACTAAATCATGAGCATTTGAAGGACTGAGATGCATAACATATAAAATATAATCTAAAAACAATAATCAAAGTACTGAATTCCACCCACAGTCAACAAGCATTTCATGCATAAAAACCTTAAACAGGAAATGAGTATATCAACTGAGTGATTAACACAAATCAGAAATGAAACCAGTCAATAGTCTAAAAAGGGCTTATAGTTGCATGTATTTCATAATTCAGTCATAAAAAACACATAAGAGTTTTTACACTTAGCTCATAAACCATAGCCTGTTAACCTCCCCTTGAAACAAAAATCCAACCCTTGGTCCTTTCCCAGACTTACATTTATCTTGTTCCTTTAAAAACAGTTACATAACTGAACTAAAGCTACTTTTAGGTCATCTATCGAATTGTTCAATATAAACTATCATTATACAAAAATGAAATAAAATTTTCAAACTAACTAATAACTGCTCTTCTTAAAGTACTTTTACAAGTCTTTTGTTGCCTCTACTAAAAGAGCAATTCCCTCTAAAGCCTGAGTTTTCCTTCTGGATTTTTGGTGATCTGCTTCCAAATCTGCAACTCTTTTTGTCAGCTCCTCATTCTACTGTGTCAACTCTTGAATAGTTTGTTTTAATTCTGTAAACAGGCTCTTTGTCTGTCTCTTTCTTTTTAAACCCTCTTTAGAAACTGAAATCAATTATTGATAGTGACTATTTACTTCTTCCAAATCTTCTCTCAGTCTTTTATTTGAAATCACTAATCCTTCATTGCTTTCATCCAGGTACTCAATTTGATGCTTGGATTGCTTGATACTCCTCTGCAAATTTTCATTTTCAGAATCAATGCATTTTCCTTCTAACAATGGCTGCATTCCTTCAGGTATCTAAGGGATTTTTAGCTTCCTAAAAATTTCTTCATCTTCTTCCATATGCTCCGTCAAGGTCATAGGAATTTCTGAATACTCTTAAGCTTCAATACTGCACTGAGTTGATTTCTCAGCCACCTCTCCTTTCTCTATACAAGAGCTCTTTAAATCCTTTTGATGTTGTTCTAGAATCATCTTCTTTCGAACTTCCATGAATATTTCTGAGATCTTGGTATCAGTGAAAACGGTTTATCTTTTGAAACTATTTTTTTTTACCCTTCATAACCTTTTTATTTTCATCTTCACTGTCTTCTAATTTCTCCTGAGATGAAGAATCTTCAATTACTGTAATCTTCTTTTCAACTAGTTTAGGGTTTAACAGTTTCTTCATATTTAATCTGAGTTTGTTCTTTGGCCTTGTCTTGGGCCTCCAAACTGCTCCAACCTCTCCTATCATTTTCAAAACTTTCCCTTGATGTGTAATAGAAGCTAGTTCAACAACTTTCATTTTCTTCCTTCGTGACATTATCTCTTCCTCAACATGTGTATGTATATCTTGTTTGATATGAACCCTAGTTTCATCAGATAATGACCTTTCCTCCTCTTCAGAAAGTACTGTAATAGGAATCTGTTTTTGCTCTTTTACATCTTCCTTTACACCTTGATTCAATTCTACAGGTAAAGAATCTTCTACTGGCTTGATTTCCTTCACTTCTGACTTTGAAACTTTGTTTTCTTCAATATTAATTTGCTGTTCAATTTCAATGTTTACATCTTCTTGGTTCAAAGATTTTCCTAGTTCACCACCTTCTTCATTCTTGACTGTGACTTTCTTTTTAAGTTTCTTGATCAAATTTTGACCTTTATCTAACTGTCTCTTCCTTGACTGCTCTTCCTTCTCTGTTTGGAAACCAGACCAAAATAGGAAATATTCCCATGTCTTCTCTCTTTTCTGAAGTACAGTGCTTATGACTAGTTTTATAATCCCATGATGAAATACTGATTGTTTGGTGTGATCCTGATGTTCTTTCACCTTGCTAGAAATCTTCTGCAAACTTTTCAAGAAGAAGAATGGGAGATTCATTTTGGATTCATTGCTGAGATGTTGCAAGAATCTAAAATGATACTTAAAAACAAAAGCAAATATCCCTTCACAAGTGATATAACTTTGTAGGATTTTGATAGGCTCTATCCATTCTGGTTTAAATTTTTGAATAGGTACTCCCTTTCCCCAGTCTGCTACTTTATCTGGAAGTAAATATTTCTGAGCATCAAAAGTGAAAGGCACTTTTTAAAACCCGTATTCACCCTCATCTAAAATCCCTGTAGATTCTGCTAACAATTCCCTAGTTAGTTTAAACTTCAAAGTATCAAAAGACCCCATATCCTTATCCAAACATTGAGCGAACTCATAAGAGACTTCTGAGTGATATCCTTCAATTCTTTCAAAAAAAACTAACCACCCTGCCTCTGAAAACAATTTTGCATAATCTGGAAAAGTTTGAACCCAGCTCATGTCTGAAGGTTCTGCTCTATTAGTCTTACCACTTCTTTTCATTTTGAACAATTGTCAAATTGCTTCTGTCAATAAAACAAACTCTGAATCTCTTCAAGTCTTGACAATCTGACAGACAATTCTATATTGGAAAACCTAAAACCCCAAACTAAACTCTCTCGTTTAAACTGATAAATGCCTTAATTCCATTGACAGATAATTCATCATTTAGTATGAATTAGGTTTATATACTAATAATCTTCTTTCAATTCCATCATTAATCCTTTACTTAGTAAAAACCCAAATTCATAGACTTTGATAACAATTCGCAGCCTACCTGTCAAAGTGATGAATCCAGGTGCTGAAATCATGCTTTCATGACTGTCAGGTGTCCAATTGTATTCCCCAATCTTCTCTGACCACTACGATAACTCCAAACAATCGCTCCTCAAAGCCCTAGATTTGTGACCTGTTTCAAAATTTAATTACACACTGCTAATTCTTCACCACGAACTTCATGTAATCTTCATGCACTTCATGGGATACGGAATTTAAGGCAAACTTGTCTCATCATGCTTAATCACTATTATTCCATCACTCTGCTACAGACCATCGCGACTTGCCCTCATGATGATTTTGTTGAAATATTAACACCTGTCACAATGATCATTCTAGAGGAAACACGTATCAAATCCATCAACCAAGTATGAATGACATCTCATGTGTGAGAATTTTTAAAAAATCTGAACCAAAAATGATGATTTTTGAACTGAGCGATTTTCTTGTAGCGCATGTGTGTAATTTTTCTAGGCTTGCGCTACAAGAAAGTTTGCTTTAATGATTTTCAAAAATATAACTCATGATAATGATTTAACCTTGGTTAAAGAACCTTGATCAAGACTTTATGTTATTTTTTAATACCTTTTAATTCATATAAACATTCTATAATCCCTCTAACTATGAATTCTAATAAATCAAACCAAAATTTGAAAAAATGATACTATGAAATCTCTTAAATATAAATGTGAAAATTAAAGGAAAAGATTAAAATTAACCTAGAAACTAAAATATTTAAAAAAAAAAGAACCAAACCAAGATTTAAATCACAAATAAATGCAATAAAAACGAGAAGCAAAAATAGGCTATAACATTTGGCTCCTGCTGTGGGATGAAGACCTCCCTGTGAGGATTCAAGAACCTGTAGATCAGTGCCTTCTGTGCTCCTGCCTGCTAGTCTGCAAAATTTCCATTGGGTAATGGAGTCTTTAATATGTTGTTCACACCGGTATATACAATGAAAGTTCAGTATCCATCTAAAAAATTGTAAAAATGCTTGAGGAATCGTCCATTAAATGGATTAGACAATTCCTCACCATCCAAAGTCTGTAGCACAAAAGTATTGTTTTCTAGAATCTTTGATACTATGAAAGGACAAAACCAAATATTATTAAACTTGCCATGCTTTCCTTTCTGCACCTTTTTAGCATCCCACCTCAAGACCATGTCTCCATTTGAAAAGGTATTCTCCTTGATTTTTCTCTCAAACCTTTATTTAACCTTTGTCCTGTAAAGCTGGGATTTTTCCTCTACTGTTTCACGTTTCTGCTGTAACTCTATCAATGCATAAATTCTTCTTTGCATATCACTAGGCTCTTCTTGACAATCTTGAAAAAATTTCATCACTGGAATACCCAGTTGGACAGGAAATACCGCATCAGTACCATATACTAATTGGAAAGGAGAAGTTCCAATTTCGTTTTTAACTGTTATTCTATCTACCCACAATGCACATTTTAACATTGAATCCCGTGATCATTTATTTTGCTTCAATAACTTCCTGATACTTTGAATAATATTGTTATTAGACAACTCAGCTAACCCATTTCCCTAAGGATAATAAGGTGTCGAGTGTTTCAACATAATCCCATTCTTTTCACAGAATTCCACCATAGCTTTAGATTTAAAAGCTTGAGCATTATCAGTTAATAATTTCCTAGGACATCCAAACCTACTAAGAATATTTTCCTGAATAAACTCTATGATCACCTTATCTGTTGCATTTCTTGTGGGAATGGATTCTACCCATTTGGTAAAGAAATATGTAGCTGTCAAAATCCATTTATGCTACCCTGAAGAGGAAGGATTTATCTCTCCTATGAAGTCCAAACCCCACTGCTAAAATGGGGCATTTACTGCAATTGACTTTAATGGTAATGACAACAACTTTTGCTTACCAGCAAACTTTTAACAAGGGATACATGCTCTTACCTGATGATATACATCCGAGAATAAGGAAGGCCAATAGTATCCAACTCTTAGAATTTTATAAGCTATTTCCTTCAAATACTTATGTCCCCTACAAGCCCCTTCATGTGATTCAAATATTACTTCTCCAATTTATGGTTTATCCAAACATCTAACTAAAATGCCTCCTGGATCTTTCCAAAACAGCTGCTGTTCTATCAAACAATATTTAGTAGTTTTCAACTTTAATGACCTAGCAACTTTCTTGTCTAGATGTTCTGGACATTGTAAATACAAAAGAAAATGTACAATATTTGCATACCATGTGGATTCTGCATATTGGTCCATAATCTTTTCTTTCTCCTGCTCTGCTTGAAATTCTTTCTGTGCTGGTTGTTCTGCCATGATATGTAGACCTAAAGCTTAGCAATTTGAATCGGCTAACAATTTAGCCAAACCTTGTCCCTTTACTAGCTTTGTAGGTCTAATGTCCACATCATATTCCATTATTTTTGCAATCCACTTCCCTCTTTTCCCTTCACTGTCAGGTTGAGACAAAACATCCCAAATGGCAACCTTAGGAACATAAGCAATAACCTTGGAATGCAAAACATACATTCTGAAAAACTTCAATGCTTTTACCAATGAGTAAGCCTACTTCGCTAAAGTGCTATATTTTAGCTCTGAGTCTCTGAGAGTCTTGCTGAAAAATGCAATTGGATGTTCAAGACCATCCTTATTCTTCTGTAATAAAACAACAGCCAATGTATCCTCAGATGCAAAAGAAAAAGTTAAAAATTCCTTTGTAAAATCAGGACTTACTAATATTGGTGCTTCTGTAAGAGCCATCTTAATCTTTACAAATGAGTTTTTTTTTTTTTAGCAGTCCACTTGACCTCCTGATCCTTCTTCAACATAGCTGTAATCTGTTTGATGGTTTCGACGAAATTTGGTATGAACCAATGCAGAAAATTAATTTTACCAATAAAAGATTGTACATCCTTCTTGCTCCTTGGTAAACTTATTTTCAGAATTGCTTTCACCCTTTCCGGATCAATCCTTATGCCATCAGCTGAAACTAAATGACCCAATAACTTACCTTCTTGTACAACAAAATGTGATTTTTTTGGATTAAGAGATAAACCATATTTTCTGCATTTCAGAAAAGTTTGTTTTAAGTGTTTTAGATGCTCATCATCAGATTGTGAAAAGACTGTAATATCATCTAAGTAAATCACTACAAACTTGTCTCTTTCCCCTACAAAGGATATGTCCATAGCTCTTTGAAAAGTAGCTCCAGCATTCATTAATCCAAAAGGCATTTTGTCGTACATGAAAGTACCCCAAGGCGTAGTAAAAACTGTCTTTTCTCTATCATCAGGGTGCATGGAAATTTGATTATATCCTGAAAACCCATCAACTATAGAAATTCTTTGTGCACCAACTACCTTCTGCAATATTTGTTCTATTTTTGGCAAAGGGTAATTATCCTTCAATGAAGACCTATTCAGATTTCGAAAATCAACACACAGTCTGATTTCACCATTCTTTTTCCTGACAAGAACTAAATTAGCTACCCATGAAGAATATCTGAGAGGAACTATAATCTTAGCATCTAACAACTTTTTAACTTCCTTTTCTATAATGGAAAACAAAGCAGGATTGATCCTCCTTAATTTTTGTTTGAAAGGTTTAACATTTGGTTTTAATGGTACTTTATGCTGTACAATACTTGTATCATATGTCTTCAAATATTTATATGAACAAGAAAAAACATCAACATACTCTTTTAACAACTTGATGTACCTGTTTCTCTGCTCTGTTGTGAGTGCTTTTGAGATCTTCACCATTCTGGGATGTTCAGGGGTGCCAATATTACAGTCCATTACATTTTCTTCTGAAGACCGTACAATTGGTTTTACAGGTGTATCATCCTTTGAAGATATCCTCTCTAAAGGAACCAGACCCTTAGGAATGAAATTACTTTTAAGTTCAATAATCGTGTGACCTGCAATCTCATTTTTTGCAACACCTTCAAACTCTTCAACCTCATCATCTTGTTCTTGATCTATTAAGGAGTTGGAAAATTCACCCGTCAACTCTAAAAACCTTTTTATTTCAATATCATCTTCAAAAAATTTCAATTGCTTTACATTATCAGGCACAGAAGGTCTGTACCTAACCTCAATAGGATACTTTAGCTGTGTTGTTTTAGGAATCCTGAAATGTGTGGCTGCTAGGGAAAGAGAATCAACAGTTTGGTTATGATCCCTAGGAATATAAGTGATATTAAAAGCCACAAAGTAATTGTCTATCATATCCCATACTTCATTACGCTACACTTTCAACAAATCTTGTTTTACTTGATAGTTGTTCCTTACTTGTTGAGCAACCAATTAGGAGTCGCCATACACATAAATCTGCTGAATACCTAAATCTTTTGCAGCTTTCAAAACTAACAACAAAGCTTCATATTCTGCAGTATTATTGGTGGTAATAAATTCTAATTTATACATTAACCTTACTGCTTCACCACCAGGAGATATTAGAAGAACCCCTACTCCAACACCTTCCTTGCATGATGATCCATCAAAATACATTTGCCAAAGTTCATCTTCTTATTCCCTATTGCATTTGACTGATTTTTCTTTTTCAACCTGCAATAAACCAACAATATTATTATCATCACTAAAATGCAACATACAAGTACCCAAATCCTTTTCAACAACATACAAGGGATGATTTGTAGGGTTCTTGTCATCAGTCACAATATAAGCAAATTGTAACTCTCTATATAACCTTCTGTTTTCACCTCCAAATACAGGAATGGTGGCATATGTTAAGTCCATCTGTAGAGTTCCACCAACCTTCTTGGCCCAAGATCTAGAGAGGAGCAATCCAAACTTAGGTGTAATGTCTGCTACTACTACATCCATAATCACACTCTTCATTGGTAGCTGAGCTAAACTAACCACCATATCTTTTATCACTCCTAAACACTTTACAGCTCGTGAATCAAAAGCATACAAGTCATGATAAGGTTTTGTTATGCTCAAACCTAAAGTCTCCATGACAACTTTTGGCATTAGGTTATGAGATGCTCCTGAATCCAAAAGGCAATTATGTATCATCTTCTCATGAATGGTAAGTGTGATGTAAAAAGGAGGCGATGCACTTGCCTCATTTTCAGTTTTTTCTACCAAAGTTGACCCAATAATTTTTTTAGGACTTTCCTCTTGTAAATTCACTATGTTAGAGGGAAGTTGACTGTTTGCTGAACCAATCATTTTCAGAACTGAATTTTTGTAAGGATTCTTCATCAACTCAGTGAAAGGCATAGGGATCTTGATTTTGCATAATTCATTTTCAAGGCTGAAATTCTGCATACTTTTATTCACCTCTTCAACTTCAACATTCTTCTTTTGTTTATCCTGTTTTTGTTTTTCTCTAACACTGGATCATACTGCTGTTTAGGAGGAAAAACTACCTTTTTCTTAGGATTTTGAACTACTTGCTTTGGCCCTGATCTTAAATTTAAGGTTTTCTTTGGCTCAGTCTGATATGTATTAGCAGTTACAACAGTCACTTCAAGATTCAAATCATTTTCTGTTTCAAGCACATCTGCATCATAATATTCCAAGTTTAAAAAATATTCTTCAGTCACAAAACCTTCAGTCAAATGTTCTCCAAAATAATTCATATCTTGATCTGGATCCTCAAAGAACTCTTCTTCTTCAATTTCTTCTTCATTAGCTACATTATTCTGAAGTGGAGGCGGCACTTTTTGATCCTCAACTTCTGTCCTTTCTCATTGTATATCATTGTTTCTTCTCTCTCTGGGAATGAAACGAGCTACAAACTGTCTTCTGAATTGGTTTGGATTATTAGGGTTTTTGTCTCCCTCTTGAACAGGTTAATTTGAATTTTTCTCTAATTCCAACTTGTTTAGTTTTGCTGTTAGGATTTTTACTAGCTTGGCCATCTCATTAATTTTACCTTCTGTAGAGTGGGATGTTGAAACCCATGGAGCTGCCTCTTTCTTACCCTTCCTGTCATATATCTGTTGAGCTGTATTTCCTTTCAGTCTATTTGAAGCTAATATATTAGACTCCACTTCTAATGTCGACTCCTGCATGTTAAGTAAAGTAACAAGTCTTCTTTCTCTCAAGAGTAGGGAAAACTCATGATCAAAAGCATTGGCATAAGTGAGTTTTGCAAAATTTTCTGAAGGTTTAATCTCTGCAGGGATTCTGCCATACATTTTATTGAACCTCTTCGAAAAGTCAGCTATGGTTTCATCCTTCTTTCTTCTAAGGGCTCCAAACTCAGTAATGTAATATGTGTGATCCTTGGTATCACCCCACTGTCTCATGAAAAGATCATGAAGCTCTTTTATTATAGTAATAGAATTTGCAGGTAACTCTCTGAACCATTTTCTGACCTCTCCATCAAGACTCTATTTGAACATCCTCATCCACACATTCTTTGCCTCAATATTCTGATTATCTGCATAGTTGAGAAATGCATCCCAATGCTCATCAGCTGTGGTTTCACCTTGTCCATTAAACCTAGGCAAGTATTTTTGGTAATCACCCCTAGGAAGTGCATACCTAGCTGCCACCATTCAGTTCATCATGTCTAATGGCTGATTTTGGATTGCCATCTTTAAGTTGACTGGTTTAGATGATGGAAAGACTTGACTAGAACTTGGATGAAACAGGGTTTTACCAACTTTGAGGTGAAATAAATGGATTTTTCCAAGAGATATAGTCTTTGCTTTCTTGAAAGATTGAGGATCAATAAAAACTTGAAAATTACTAACAGGGATTGTAGGCTTCAACCAAGATGAATCTTGTTCTTCTCCCTTCAAAATAGAAAAAGGTGATGATATGTCTAGTTGATCGGGGTTACATAGGGCTGGTGATGACTGAGACCTTCTAATTTTCCTAGCTATTTTCAATATCTGTTCTGGGTCTGAGACACCCAGTTGTAAAGGTGAACTAGGTCTACTTCTTGTTCCAAATCCCTAAGTAGCCACTGTGAAATACTGGTGAAAAGTAGTCTTTAAAATTTGCTGGTTTAAGTTCACCTCTCAAAACCAGTGAAATGATGAGTATCCCAGGGAAAATAGGATTTCAAATTTGCGCCAAAGATGTTTGTGCCAAAAATTGTTCTCAGACTATGAAAGAACAAGCCAACACAATCTCAATAAACACAATTAAGTAAAATAAGTTTTTCTAGGGTTTTGGTTGTACCGTTTGTAGACAAGAGGGCATAAAATTCATGAAACCAAAGCAAACACTAAATCATGAGCATTTGAAGGACTGAGATGCATAACATATAAAATATAATCCAAACACAATAATCACAGTACTAAATTACACCCACAGTCAACAAGCATTTCATGCATAAAAACCTTAAACAAGAAATGAGTATATCAACTGAGTGATTAACACAAATCAGAAATGAAACTAGTCAATAGTCTAAAAAGGGTTTATAATTGCGTATATTTCATAATTCAGTCATCAAAAATGCATAAGAGTTTTTACACTTAGCTCATAAACCACAGCCTGATAACCTCCCCTTGAAACAAAAATCCAACCCTTGGTCCTTTCCTAGACTTACATTTATCTTGTTCCTTAAAAAACAGTTACATAACTGAACCAAAACTACTTTTAGGTCATCTATCGAATTGTTCAATATAAACTATCATTATACAAAAATGAAATAACTTTTTCAAACTAACTAATAACTGCTCTTCTTAAAGTACTTTTACAAGTATTTTGTTGCCTCTGTTAAAAGAGCAATTCCCTCTAAAGCCTGAGTTTTCCTTCTGGCTTTCTGGTGATCTGCTTCCAAATATGCAACTCTTTTTGTCAGCTCCTCATTCTGCCATGTCAACTCTTGAATAGTTTGTTTTAATTCTGTAAACAGGCTCTCTGTCTGTCTCTTTCTTTTTAAAGCCTCTTTAGAAACTGAAATCAATTACTGATAGTGACTATTTACTTCTTCCAAATATTCTCTCAGTCTTTTATTTGCAGTCACTAATCCTTCATTGCTTTCATGCAGGTACTCAATTTGATGCTTGTATTGCTTGATACTCCTCTGCAAATTTTCATTTTCAGAATCAATGCATTTTCCTTCTAATACTGGCTGCATTCCTTCAGGTATCCAAGGGATTTTTAGCTGCCTAAAAATTTCTTCATCTTCTTCCATATGCTCTGTCAAGGTCATAGGAATTTCTGAATACTCTTCAGCTTCGAAAATACTGCACTGAGTTGATTTCTCAACCACCTCTCCTTTCTCTATACAAGAGCTCTTTAAATCCTTTTGATGTTGTTCTAGAATCATCTTCTTTCGAACTTCCATGAATATTTCTGAGATCTTGGTATCAGTGAAAAATGGTTTATCTTCTGAAACTATTTGTTTTTTACCCTTCATAACCTTTTTATTTTCATCTTCACTGTCTTCTACTTTCTCCTAAGATGAAGAATCTTCAATTACTGTAATCTTCTTTTCATCCAGTTTAGGGTTTAACAGCTTCTTCATATTTAATCCGAGTTTGTTCTTTGGCCTTGTCTTGGGCCTCCAAACTGCTCCAACCTCTCCTATCATTTTCAAAACTTTCCCTTGATGCGTAATAGAATCTAGTTCAACAACTTTCATTTTCTTCGTTCGTGACATTATCTCTTCCTCAACATGTGTATGTATATCTTGTTTGATATGAACCCTAGTTTCATCAGATAATGACCTTTCCTCTTCTTCAGAGAGTACTGTAATAGGAATATGTTTCTACTCTTTTACATCTTCCTTTACACCTTGATTCAATTCTACAGGTAAAGCATCTTCTACTGGCTTGATTTCCTTCACTTCTGACTTTGAAACTTTGTTTTCTTCAATATTAATTTGCTATTCAATTTCGATGTTTTCATCTTCTTGGTTCAAATATTTTCTTGGTTCACCACCTTCTTCATTCTTGACTGTGACTTTCTTTTTAAGTTTCTTGATCAAATTCTGACCTTTATCGAACCATCTCTTCTGAGATTGCTCTTCCTTCTTTGTTTGGAAACCAGACCAAAATAAGAAATATTCCCATGTCTTCTCTCTTTTCTAAAGTACAGTGCTTATGACTAGTTTTATAAGCCCATGATGAAATACTGATTGTTTGGTGTGACCCTGATGTTCTTTCACCCTGCTAGACATCTTCTATAAAATTTTCAAGAAGAAGAATGGGAGATTCATTTTGCATTCATGGCTGAGATGTTGCAAGAATCTAAAATGATACTTAAAAACAGAAGCAAATCTCCCTTCACAAGTGATATAGCTTTGTAGGATTTTGATAGGCTCTATCCATTCTGGTTTAAATTTTTGAATAGGTACTCCCTTTTCCCAATCTGCTACTACATCTGGAAGTAAATATTTCTAAGCATCAAAAGTGAAAGGCACTTTTTTAAATCAGTATTCACCCTCATCTAAAATCCCTGTAGCTTCTGCTAACAATTCCATGGTCAGTTTAAGCTTCAAAGTATCAAAAGACACCATATCCTTATCCAAACATTGAGTGAATTTATAAGAGACTTCTAAGTGATATCCTTCAATTCTTTCAAAAAACACTAACCACCCTGCCTCTGAAAATAGTTTTGCACAATCTGGAAAAGTTTGAACCCAGCTCATGCCTGAAGGTTCTGCTCTATTAGTCTTACCACTTCTTTTCATTTTGAACAATTTTCAAATTGCTTCTGTCAATAAAACAAACTCTGAATCTCTTCAAGTCTTGACAATCTGACAGACAATGCTATATTGGAAAACCTAAAACCCCAAACTGAACTCTCTCGTTTAAACTGATAAATGCCTTAATTCCATTGACAGATAATTCATCATTTAGTATGAATTAGGTTTATATACTAATAATCTTCTTTCAATTCCATCATTAATCCTTTGCTTAGTAAAAACCAAAATTCATAGACTTTGATAACAATTCGTAGCCTACCTGTCAAAGTGATGAATCCAGGTGCTAAAATCGTGCTTTCTTGACTGTCAGGTGTCCAATTGCATTCCTCAATCTTCTCTGACCACTACGATAACTCCAAACAATCGCTCCTCAAAGCCCTAGATTTGCGACCTGTTTCAAAATTTGATTACACACTGCTAATTCTTCGCCACGAACTTCATGTAATCTTCATGCACTTCATGGGATACGAAATTTAAGGCAAATTTGTCTCATCATGCTTAATCATTATTATTCCATCACTCTGCAACAGACCATCGCGACTCGCCCTTGACATGATGTTTTGCTTGAAAGATTAACACCTGTCATAATGATCGTTCTACAGGAAACACGTATCAAATCCATCAACCAAGTATGAATGACATCTCATGTGTGAGAATTTTTAAAAAATTTGAACCAAAAATGATGATTTTTGGACTGCGTGTTTTTCTTGTAGCGCATGTGTGTAATTTTTCTAGGCTTGCACTATAAGAAAGTTTGCTTTAATGATTTTCAAAAATATAACTCATGATAATGATTTAACCTTGGTTAAAGAACCTTGATCAAGACTTTATGTTATTTTTTAAGACCTTTTAAATCTTATAAACATTCTATAAGCCCTCTAACTATGAATTCTAATAAATCAAACCAAAATTTGAAAAAATAAGACTATGAAATCTCTTAAATATAAACATGAAAATTAAAGGAAAAGATTAAAATTAACCTAGAAACTAAATATTTAAAAAAAATGAACCAAACCAAGCTTTAAATCACAAATAAATGCAATAAAAACGAGAAGCAAAAGTAGGCTATAACACTGTGACTAGTGTAGTTTCCCAGTGGAAAGCTAACCACATGAAACTTTGTATATTTTGTATTATCTTGTAATATGAAGTAAAATATAGCATATAAAAACATTGCTCGATGCATCCTTTAGACATAAACACACTAGTGCGTAATCTCTCCACTTGCACCAAGGTATATTAAAAAAATTTCAACTATTTTTTTAAATCATGTTGGTGCACCATATATATTACAACTCCACTAGTGTGTAACAATACCAAGTGCACAAATGTTGGTTAAGATATTCAAAAAAGAGGTGTGCCCAATACATACAAATGCATTGGTGCATACCCATACCATGTGCACCAAATTGGGTTAAAATATTTAATAAAAAAATTGATAGGTTAAAATATCTTTAAAAATGAGTCATTTCTAGAATTAAAAAAAAATAAATCAATGCATCCTTTAGACATAAAAGTACCGGTGCTTAATCCTTCCCCACACATTGAGGTAGGTTAAAATATGTTTTAAAATATTAACAAGTTAAACAAAATGATGTTGTTGCATCATATATATTTCGACCACACTAATGTGTAACAATACCAAGCACATTGACGTAGATTAAATTATTTAAAAATATAGGTTTTATGTAATGTTCCATTTGTGACAAACATGGAATTAACTAATTCCCGAGGCCACATATGATAAGAGACAACAAAACTCATCAATAGATAAAAGAGGACCACCATAGCAATTATCAACTAACATGCAAAGCATGCGTGACATAACTCAATTTGCATGCGAGATGTGTCATTTAAGTTGCATGCATGCAAAAGAAAGTCATGCAAGTTAAGTTGCGTGCATGCCAAATAAATTCATGCAAGTTAAGTTGCATGCATGCAAAAGAAAGTTCATGCAATCTCAACTCTGTAAAAGAAGGAAAATCGAATCCTTATTCATGTATTTGTTATTATTCACTTTTGAGAATAGGTTTCAGAGCTATGAGAGGGAGTTGGGATTGAGGACGCAGTCCTTGGATAAAAAGCATATTTTGACAGTGAAATATATCTACCATAATCACTTTCATGGATAGATCACTCTGATCTATCATAGCACTTCAAAGATCGCTCGGTATTTATAAAGAGAATTATTCTATCAAAGGTACAAGAAAGTTTACACTATTAAGGACGCAATGGTTTTGACTACTTCCATCTCAAGGAAAATCCTCTAGATATTGCGAAGGTTGTTTATCTAGCTAAAGCCTTTAGAGGTCCATCATTATTCATTCTATGGTGTATTGGTCATATAATCATCCTTTCAGATCTAGATAGAGATATTTATCCTTAAAGGAGGGCGTATTACTGCATGGGCGACTTATACACAAAGGGAGCAACTCATATCTTTACTCGGAGCTTCCATAATATCTGCATGTATCATTCATCCTCTTCAAAATACCAGTATAAGCCTTAATGTTGATTCCAGGAGCCAATCTCATCTATCTGGAGTAGTTAGAGTTGTTTTGATGAACAAAAGGGACGTTTTTCCTTGCATGGGATAATTGGACAAAAGAGTGATGATCATAACTTGACCTACAGTTGGTATTTGGTATGTAGGTCTCTTCCATTCTTTCTAGGGGACCATTATTAGACTTATTGCTAAGTACGGGCTCCCACATCATCTTTTGGAGGTAGTTGCAAATGGTTTGAAGACCAATGGGGGTGCATATTGTTGCATGCACGAATTGCCGGAAGAAGGCGTCACATTTCTTGAGCTATACTTATTGAAGGGAAGGCATGCCTCCATCATTGTGATCCTCTTCCGAAGCTTATGCTATTGTATATTTAAACATGGCACAACAATATTGTATTTGCATGAATAATTGATACTATTTCCAAACTTATTTGTCTAATTACAGTGTGAAATATTTAGTGAGAGCATCACTATCACTGCATTATTATAGTTTGATAAAACTAATGTAGTCAGTGTGATTTTGAAAATTGTGCACACTTTGCATTGTGAATTTATATAAATAGGATGCTTAGTTAATTTGATACATTTTAATGTAAAAAATGGTTTAATATTAAATGAATATTAAGTTTTTTAGTATAGATGCTTATTTCATAAATATATGTTCTTATTGAGATTGGTATGTGAATAAGGCATAGCATAACAATAGTAATCCAACACATTTAAATTTGCACATTAATGGGAGTTTTGAGTGAGAGAAAGTGATTTTATTCCTCGCTGTATTACATCTCAGACTCATAATCATTTGATGGATGTTGGCCTTCTCAAGTTTTATGAAGAGCCTAACTTCCTTAAGGGGAACATGGAGTTATTGATGTAGTAGATCCATCATTGAGATCATGGTAAGAATACCTTCAAAATGATCTTAATATGTGGTACCGATCCATAAAACATGATATTTATTTCATCACCATGCTATTTAGGAAAGGGGGGTGATTTTTTCCATTTCCCCAATTTGTCGCCTAGTGTTGTGGGAGAGAGTCAACTAGCATATGCCTAGATGTATGTCACCGGGCACATTTATAACTTCAGCTTCTTCCAGGCCAGTAGGGGCCATAGATATCACATGCCTTAAGATCAAAGGTGGCTAGGTTTTGGAAATTTCAGTAGAATGACACTTCGATGCAATTAGGAAATTTTGACTTCTTTTTAGAAGGTTCCTTAGAGATTAATCCCAAAATTTTATACCCTAGTGTTACTGTAAATCAAACTATAAAAAAATGGAATAAGTATAATAATTCATTTTCAAACAACCCTAAATTTCTTGACAATTAAGGATAAAAGACACCAACCAATGAGATAAGTTTTCAACCCTTCTAGGGAAACTTACCAATCAATATTTAGATATGAAAATACTTTAAACATAAATATATTCTGAAAAGGTAATATGATAAGAAGATCGAATAATTTTATGAGATGAAATTGGGGTAGATGATTGTGGATGATTATGCAAACAAGTTTTTGGAACTCATAAGGCATGTCCCTTATACTAAGAATGATAAGGTAAAAATTCAGCACTTCCTAAGTGGACTACCTAAATATTACAAAGAAAATATTAAATTTCAGGAGCCTAAAATCCTTGATGAGACAATAGGGAAGGATAAATATTGTTATGAATAAAAAAAGAATAAACTAGAAGTTGGTAAGGCATGGAAGGAAAAGTGTAAAGAAAAATATGAACAAAGAAAGAAAGGATTTAGGCCTTGGTGGTATAAAAAATAGTCAAGTTTTCAGCAAAGATACCCATCATGAAGTAGTTTCCAACAAAGATACCTAAGACATATAGTGGAAACAAACAATTTGAATTGGGAAAGAGGCCAAGTGAGCCTTTGAAAGGTCCTCCAAAAGGTTGGGGATTTGGAGGAGATCATCTACTCAAGAATTGTCCCCATAGACATGAGATCTCTAGGAATGTTCATAATATTCAAGAATCTACAACAATCAATGACGTAGAAAGGACCATTCCTATAATCTACCTTTATTTGGAGAATCAACAAGCAGATCATCAATGCCAATGGTGGATATTGAGGTTAAAATTGTCAAACAATCTATTTCTATTTTTATTGATTCAATATATTGTCACAACTATATTCCCATAAGGTTGTTAAATCACGTTTTCTTGAAAAGTGTAAACATAATAACTCATGGTTGGTATAGTTAGCTACATGAACTAGAAGAAAAAAAAGTGAAATGGTGGAAAATTGGTAGTTGGAATTAAATTGAATCCCCACATGGAAAAATTTGAATATTTTTTCATTGGGTTCATATGATGTCCTTATTGGTATGGATTGGTTAGAAGCACATATGGTAAGACTGGATCGCTATATTAAAACATTTGACTATATAGATGAAGAAAAAAAATCAAAAGTTGCTAAGACTAAGAAGGATTCCAAAATCCTTTTCGATAAGACAAATTTCGGCCTTACAATTGAACAAGAGTTTTAGAAAGGGATGTAAATAGTATGTAGTTCATGTGTTGGATTTAACAAAAAAAAGGGACCAAAGTTGGAAGACTACCCAACACTATAAGAATTCAAGGATGTATTTCTAAATGAGATACATTGCCAGCTAAATCCCAAGAGGCATATTGACTTGTCAACTAATATTATGCCTAAAGATGCACCTATATACAAATATCCTTATAAAATGAGGACTTATGAACTAATGAAGTTGAAAATGCAGTAACAAGAATTGTCAGAGAAATGATACACCATACAAAGTGTCTATCTAGGGAGCACTAGTTTATTTTTTGAGAAAGAAGGATGAGACCCTCAAATTGTCCATAGACTATAGGAAATTGAACAAGGTTACAATTTAGAACAAAAATCCATTGCCTTGGATTGATGACTTATTTGATCAAGTAAGAGGGGAAATGGTGTTCTAAAAAATTGACTTGAGATTAGGATATCATCAAGTAATAATAAAGGATGAAGATATTCATAATACAGTCTTCAAGTCAAGGTATGGTCATCATGAGTTTGTAGTAGTACCATTTGCACTTTTCAATGCACCATCCACATTCATGTGCCTTATGAACAATGTTTTTAGTAAGTATTTTGACATGTTTGTACTTGTTTTCATTGATGACAAACTTGTATATTCAAATATGAAGAAGAGGAGGGAGGAGAGCTAGAGCACCCGCCACGTTGGAGTTCTAACAAACGGAAGACCGCATGCAATCTTTAACTACTTAATCCATTGCCATGTCAGTTTCATCGCTACACTCTGAAACCGACTTTGTCTTGGGACAACAATGGGGGAATCCAAGGGAGGGGCCAAAAACCACTCCTAGGCAGGGAAATTGAAAAGTAAACCATATCTGAACCCTCAACAAGCATCAAGTTCTAAAGCAGAAGAAGACAAGAAAGGAGAAGATAAAAAAATAGAGAACAACCTTGTAACAAGAACTTTAGGTAAATTCCTATTGAAAGCTAAGGAAATACCTACTCTGCAAATAAAGGAAGATGGAATCAGAGCCCATATTTAGCACATGAGAGATCACGTCGTGATGGGAAAATTCATGGGGATCTAGAGCTCGGAGAAATCCCTATTCCAGTGGATCAATGCCACCTGGAAACCCCAAGGGAACTACGATCTCCACCTAAGAGCCAAGCGATACTTCATAGTTTTTTTTCTTAATCTTGGGGATAGAAACAAAATATTTAAAGGAGGCCCTTACTTTTACAACTCTGTAGGGCTCTTCCTGAAACCCCGGAAATAAAGTTTCATATTGGAGAAGGAATATCTTACCTTCATTCCAATCTAGATAAGGCTATACTCTCTACCCTCTGAATATTGGAATGAGAACATTCTAGCAGCTGTGGGAAATACTATCGAGGAATTTTTCAAAACCTCTGAACAAAAAAACCGAGATATGCTTCATATGCTAGAATGTGTTTATATGGATATAACAAAATATCTACCGGAAGGAATCACTCTTATCTGGGATGATGAAGACCGGTTCCAACCTATATGCTACAAACAAATCCCTTTTTGTTGCAGGATTTACCATGAACACAGACATCTATTCAGAAAATTACCAGAAAACTTTCCAACATCTTCACAGAAAAGAGAGGTGACAAAGGGTGCAAAGGGCTCACCAAAGTCTTTGGTAGGAAGTGAGCGACAAGAAGAAACTTTGGACCCGAGGTAACAAAAAACCCTATCCTCCAATACCTTTGAGGCTCTACAATATGAACAATTCTAGGATAACCTAGATATGGAAGGTACGAACCATCCAGAAAAGAACGATGAAGCATATCTAGGAAAAAAGATCCAAATCCACTCAAACCAGGGTATTTTTTAAGAATTCTAACAGTATACTTAAGTATAGTATTTTAGGTGATTATTTTGGATTGAAAAAATACTATATATACTGAAAAAGAAAATTGCTTCGAAAAAAGCCTCATTCATGTTTATTCAGGGAACATAATACTATAAATAAAGTTTTAAAGTAATATGAGCAAAATATGGAAAGGAAGTGAATCGGTAGCTATAGATTCTAATGGATCAACATGAGGACTAGGGATCATAATTTGGAATCCGCTCGAGGTTATCCTAACCAGCTTTCTAGCGACAAGATTCATAATTTTTGTTGAATTTCATATCATAGGAACCAACCTCAAAGGTATTCTCTCTAATGTCTATGGACCTTTCTCGCTTGCACCAAAACAAGCTTTCTTAAACTAGGCTTAAAATGCTAAATCTTTGGATTAGCCAAAGACACTGAATCATAGTGGGAGATTTCAATTTATACACAATATTGGGGAAAAAAAGATGGAATGCACACCCTAAATGCCTGCAATTCCTCCTTTGACAAATCGATTGATTATTTATCCCTTGTGGAAATCTTCACAACCAACAACATCTGCACTTGGAACAACAAGCACTATGGAGAAAGGTTTATTGCTTCTCGGCTTGATCATTTTTTGGTTTCAGAATCTATTCTCACAGGAGGGGCAGACATCTCTGCAGTATTTCTCCCTGCCACAAGGTTAGACCACTTGACCATTAGTCTTGACTAGAGAAAAGTGGGGGAACATCTAAGAATACCTTTTAGATTCGAGAAATTTTGGCTCTCCCACCCAAATTTTCAATCTCTCATGCAACAATAGTGGAACAAAATTTCAGCCATCTGAAGGAAATCTAATGTATAAATTTCAACAAAAGCTGAAATACATCAAATAACAAGTCAAAATATGGAAAAAGAGCATTTTGGTAATATAAAATTGGAAAAGCATCGAATTGAAATTCAACTCGAATACATTCAAAGGATAATACTGAAAGAAGGATATTCATATTCTCTCAAGGAGGAAGAGAAAAAATTGCAGGAAGAGTTGGACACTAGAGAAAATCAAGAAGAAATTCTATGGAATTAAAAGCTATAAATATTTGGCTAAAGGAGGACGAGAGAAATTCTTCCTTCTTTCGGGAAACAATTCAACACAGAAAAGTTAACAAGATAGTCTGCTTAAAAAAAGATAATGGTACTGATGCATAAAGACATGGAGAAATATATCAAGTTCTCACTAGTCACTTCAAAAAATTGATGGAAGAACCTAACTTAAACCGGAATTCGGCTATGGAGGAATTTCTAGAGCACATCCCCTCACTTGTCTCCCAAGAAAAAAATGAATTATTTCTCAAACCCATATAATTGGTAGAATTGAAAGAAGCAATCAAACAAAAGAAAAATGTTAAAGCCCCCAGATCAGATGGCTTTACCACCAACTTATTTCAGGCCCGTTTGGACACTATCAAGGAAATTATAGAAGAGTCGAGAAAGACAGGGAAGTTCTGAAAGCTTTCAAAACAACTTTTCTCTCTCTTATTCCCAAAGAAAATGGAGCCAACTCTCTAGGAAAATTCATACCTATAGCTCTTTGCAATGTTATTTTCAAATTATTACCAAAACCATTTCCAATAGGCTCAATCCTTTCCTACCTTCTTTAATCTCTCAATAACAATTCGTATATGTGGAAGGTAGACAAATTATTGATCGAATACTTCTCTCCAATGAAATATTTCACTCCCTCAAAACTAGCAAAAAACCTTTTGACAAGCTAAACTGGTTATTTCCGAAGAAGATGTTGTTGGCCTTTGGTTTTTGTCACGATTGAGTTAAATGGATCCTAAAATTAATCTCGACTACCTTCTATTCCATTCTTATTAATGGAACCCCCTCAAATACTTTCCATCCTACTAGGGGTATTCTACAAGGAGATTCATTGTCCCCCATTCTTTTTATCCTAATGGCGGAAGGCCTAGGGTGCTTCCTCAAATCCAAAAACCAAGCCCGTGAAATCAAAGGTCTTTCTCTTCACACATACATGACTCCTCAAACCCATCATCAATTTGTAGATGACACCATGCTTATGGGATGCTCTTCGTTGCATGAAGCCAATGCCTTCAAAGATAGTCTCCAAACTTTTTTTAGAGCTAGTGGGTTGGACATCAACAAAGAAAAATCCCATATCTTATTTTTTAACACCTGCAAAATCACCAAACGAAACATTATTTGTATTCTTGAATACCCAGAAGGAACTCTACCTACCAAGTATCTCGGTTCCCCTCTAGTAGATTCAATTGTCAAACAAGTGTCCTGGATAGATCTCCTTGATAGAATGAAAAAAAATTAAGTTGTTGGACCTTTTGCTTGCTCAAGTTTCCTAGTCGTCTCATTCTTTTCAAAGCGGTTCTACAAGTTATTCCCATGTATACTTTTTCTATATTGGTAACCCCAACTCGATCCTCAAAAACATCTGTGCTATTCAACACACCTTCCTCTGGGGAGGCTCAGAAAACCACAAAAATGGTTTCTCAGGGATTGGAATTCTATATGTACACCCAAATATGTGGGAGGTTTAGGTCTCAGAGATCCTGTAACCATCAATCAAATCTTCAATGCTAAAATATGGCGAATATGGATTACTCACTCCTTTGAACCTTGGGCTCTCCTATGGCATATCAAGTATGCACCTTATTGGGCCAAGCAGAACCTTGTTAGATTCTCAGAAAATATCAAAGGTTCTCACATCTGACACCCGACATAAGCTAATTGCACCATTATACATCAATACAGCTTTTGGGAGATTCGCAATGGTGAATCAACATATTTTTTTCTTGACTCGTGGAATCAATAAATACCTCTAATGGAATATTTCAACACTCCAATTCTAAGGGAGAAACTTTTGTCCATTCAAAAAACAAAATTCAAAGACATGTGGATAGAGGAAGATACAGAAGGTCACTTCAGAAAATGGAAAAACCTTAGCTGGTGGCAAGCGTTAAGTACGGAGGAGGATTTCCAAGATTTCTGGGAAATTATTCAAACCAGGAAAATACAAATTAACAATGGATGTTATAAGATCACATGGGGATTCTCCCAACATGTACCTTCAACCTAAAAGAAGCTGCTTTGGTCCTTACCAATCGCAACAATGAGTCTTGTGGTGAAAAATGAAGAAAAATATGGAAATCCAACCTTTGGCCAAAAGTATCCTCCTTCCTCTGGCTCTTACTATGCAGAGGCATACTAGCTTGAGAAAACATACTAAAAAGAGGGTACATAGGGCCAACATGGTGTGGTATGTGCAGGAAAGAAGGAGAATTAATCAATCATCTTCTTGATGAATGCAATTTTACTAATAAAATATGTAAAAAGGGAGAAAACATCTTCAAGAAATATGCTAGAGTAAAATGGCGACCAAACCTCTCAATAAAAAAATGGACACATAATCCTTTCAGGAGTCCGCTCCTTAACATGATATGGAAGCTCTTTATAGGATTTGTTGTCTGGAAATATGGATTGAAAGAAACAATAGAAACTTTGAGAACAAATCAAGAAAGGAATAAGATGTATGGAACCCCTTGAAAAAACACATACTTGAAACGCTTAGACTAAATTCCCAGGATAACAATGATCTAGCCTCAAATATTAGTGAAATACATATAATTCAAGCTTGGGATATCTCCTCCATATTGGAATACATTGGTTGTCTCAAATCAAAATTGATCCAAACATCCTCCCCAAACCATTGGTCCCCTCCGGTCTCAGGAAAATTCAAACTCAACTTCGATGGTGCCTCAAAGGGAAACCCTATCCCCATGGGATTTGGAGAAGCTATCAAATATATTAATAGTAAAATACAAGACGTTTTCTGGGGCTCCTTAGGCTTCTCCACCAACAAAGTTGTCTAACTGGATGAAATTCTGGTAGGCCTCTCTTGGGATATTAATCAGGGATAGAGTCCTCTCATAATAGAAGGCGACTCTCTCCTAATCATCAACATAACTAACATGATTTAAGCGGGTTCACAAGGAAGAAAAGTGGCAAGCAATCAGAGACTGGAAAGTAGACTATGAACCTTAGCCTCAATGCTTCTTGCAAACATGGCAGTCATTTTACAACATGTCTGAAGGAAAGCTAATAGGCTTATGGATTCCATAGCCAACCATGGAGTAAATAATGGGGGTGATATCCAACAGCTTCAATGGGAGGAGAATCTTGATCCAATATGTAGAGAGAAATGGCAAAAAATTGGTTCTTAATATCTCATTGTGCCAGATGTGGGTGAAAAGAAAGAGGAATACAGAAGGAACGATGAGGACAAGGCATGTTCCAGTACAAGTGGAATCCCTCCCCCCTCAACCTCTTTAACCTAAATGAACATCACCAAGATCTTGTAGAAGGGATCATGTAAGATCTCTACGCTCAACTACATAAACAATATGCAACACCATATCATCATGCCCAAACTCAAATGGATATGGTACTTGAGAGCTCATCATAGCCGCTCTTCCATGTGTTGGTCACATCAATTCACTTCGATCGGGTACCCGGATGATCATGGCCATTATGCAAATTTGTGTATTAATAGGACCACTGAGCTTGGCATCCTCATCTCCTCACAGTGTTCTGCATGCAGTTTATATATGCTAGCTTTGTTGGCTAGCTCTGTTCACACGTAAAGGATGTGAAATCCACCAGTATACATATTTCTATGGTCTTCCTCTCCTTTGTCTCTAAGCTCTCCTAGGTTGGTTCCTTTCAAGACTCTCAGTGTGTCTTCACATTAGACGATGATTGACAATATCGATTAGGAAGTGATATTTTGCACGAAAACCCATCCCCATATCTGCATTGCAATAGCCGCCATGGAAAATGAAATGTTTGGGGAGTTCAGACTCTAACTTGGTCTCAAGATCGTCATAAACAATTACTAGAAGCTGAAATTTATTATGTCTAGAGCAATGCCAGAAAGGGAAAGCTTTATGGATATGGTAAAACTCACAGTGAGTATGTTCAAGGAGGATGCAGATCACAACATGGGACACATGACTGAAATTATTCATCTCTCTGAGCCACCATTCCAATTCCAGCAGGGACCCAAAGACTTGGATTGTGAATCCAAGGAGAAAGCAACCATCAAATCTAACGAAGAAGAGGTTGAATATGCAATGAGAGACTAGGATATCTCTTCTCTTTTCCTTGTTATAGCTCTCTATTTTGTTTTTTTCATGATGTCTTCCTCCTTTACAGATTTTCAGTTAGGTAGGTTGCTCTTGTACAAAGGTTGTGCAACTAAAACTACGTCCATATTTTCAATTTGTCTTATGTTATGTATCTCCCCTTTTTGGTCGCATGTTTACAATTTGAGTCCATATCTCGAGCAAACTGAACTATCTAACGAATATGTAATAGTTTTTTACAATTAATAGAAATAGAAAGACTCCTTATTGATAAAAATAAAATTGAAGAAGAGAATAAGGATCATATCATAATGGTTTTGAAAATATTAAGAAAGCAAGAATTGCATGCAAAGTTCATCAAGTGTGGCTTTTATCAAAAGAAAATCCATTAATTGGTGCACATTGTCTCAGACAAAAAGAATAGTAGTTGATCCAAAAATATTAAGCCATAATGAATTTTCGCTCTCATAAAATGTGACAAATGTGAGATCCATTATGGCCCTTGTAAGTTACTATTGAAGGTTCATTGAGGGATTCTCCAAGCTTGGTCGCCCAAAAACCTGATTGTAGAAAGAGATAAAGTTTATATGGTCGCAAAAGTGTGAGGAGAGTTTTCAGTAGTTAAAACATCTTCCTACCCAAGGTCTGATTATGAAAAAAACAAACCCAAGTAGAGAGTTTGTAATGTGCATAGATACATGTGGAGAAGGACTTGGTGGAGTTCCCATGTAAGACAAGCACATGGTATGTTATGAATCCAAAAGGATAAACAAATCACTAGAGAAATTATATGGAAATTCCATTTAATAATTCCAACTAACATTTACTTGATGGGTAGGAATTTTTTGTTAATGATTAAGCACAATAGACTTAAGAATTTATTTCATTAGCCACACTTGAATTCATTAAAATCTAGGTGGTTGCATTTCTTTAGTAAATATGATTTTGAGGTAAGGAACTTAAAAGGGAAAGAAAAAAAAGTAGAAGATCCACTATGTTTTGCGCATTTGGCATGTAGGATATAATTTCAAAAGCATGCAAATGATACTAGTATATGGAAACGATTAGTACTTGTGAAACTCTTCAAAAAATCAAAGTAAAATAATATCTTGTTGATGATGAACACTTACTCAAGTGAGGAATGGTTTGCATGTTCAAGAAAAACAAGATCAACGATTTAAAGACTATCAGTGGAATCAAGGACTATTGATTTACAAAAATGGATTGTATATTCCCAATCTACCAAGTCTGAAAATTATAGATAATATGGATGAAATCAAATTAAACCATATTGAATCCACTCAAACTACCAAAAGATGAATGCTACAATAAGAAAACAATATTTTTGGCCTAGAATGAAAAACAACATTGTGAAATACATTGCAAGATGCATTGAATGCAAGTAAGTTAAAGTTGAACACCAATATCCACCAGATCTACTACAACTTTTGTCAATTCTTGAGTGGAAATGGAAGGTGATAACAATGGAATGTATCATAGGACTACCCAAGATAGTGAAGAAAATGTTGTTATCATGGGTGTGGTTGACAAATTGAGCAAGGTTGCTCACTTTATTCCCATAAAATATAAACAGAAAACAATCAACATTTCAAAAATTGCCATACGAAAAAAACTCACACTACATGGAATATCTACAACATTTATATTAGACAAAGATTCAAAATTTACATCATTTTTTTGTATGATAGCTTTAGGGATTGGGTACACAATTAAAATTCCTCACTTCTTATCATCCACAAACATATGGGTGAAACAAAAGAATAAATCAAATATTTTTTGAACAAACCAACTAAGTGGGAGGAGTACTTGTATCTAGTAGTGTTTGATTATAACAATGGATATCATGCATCATTGAAAATAAGTCCATTTGAGGCTCTTTGTGGAAAAAGGTGCAATACTCCAATGAGTTGGGATAATATAGTGAACACAATCATGCTTGGATTGAAAATGTTGAAAGATATGGAACAACAAATTATCAAAATTAAACAAAATTTGAAGACATATTAAAACAAGCAGAAGAGTTATGTAGACAAGAATATAATGCATAAAGATTTTAAAGTTGGGGAACATGTTTTTCTTAAATATAAACCAGGAAGTAGTTCCCTAACACAAAAAAAACTTGTACAAAGATCGCAACTATATATCGTGGGCCAATTGATATCTTGGAAAGAATGGAGTAAATAACCTATAAGCTTGCATTACCTATTAACATTAAAGCACATAATTTTTCCCATGTTTCATTGGTTCAGAAATATGTACATGAGCATAACAATGTAACTGATTAGTTTGTGATCCAAGTGTAACAAAAGGGGGAGTTCTAGTAAGAACCCCTATGCATCTTGGACAATAAAGTAGCATTGCTCCATAATAGAACCATCCTTCAATTAAAGGTGCAATGGAAGCACTTTGGACTAGATGACGCTACTTGGAAGATGGAGGATCCCATGAGAGAGGCATATCCATTCTTATTATAGTCATAAGTATTGTTGAAATATAAGAACATCGATGATGGTGTTATTCCAAGGTGGAGATGTAATGTCCTAGTTCTGACCCTTTCAAATAATGTGAACTTAATTATGTATAAGTTTAAATGGTTTGTGTAGATATTTTTAATTACTATGATTTATTCAAACCATGAGGTAAAAATGTTGTGGTGATTTTGAATACTTGCAAACATTGACATTTGAAGTTCATGAAATATACAACATTGAATTGGATTGAGCACCTAAAAAGGCTATGATATTATTGTTGCGTTATAGGGTAACTCAAGATGTCCTCCATGGGAACTTCCTAGCATGGAGGCACTTTTATCAATATAGGGAGGTGAGTAGAGTGTGAGATACACTTTGCTAGGTGGCATGGATCTAGAAGTAGAGACACGTAGAGAGTTAAAGTCTCTTTTGCAATTGGCATGCAAAAGGTATGATTTTGGCACAAAAAAGTGAAATAGGGTTTTGAAACCCTAATTATGCTTGGTGACCTAATTTCTTGGTCAATTATAAAAAGGTAGTCATGATACAAAAATCATTCATCTTTTGAGAGTATCAAGAGATCATAGCAACTGAGAGCATCAGTTGACCAAGGAGGGTGAGCCATTTGAGATAGCTGGGGGTGCATCCTTGAGGGAAGTGAGAGGAAAAAGCTTCAAAGATTGAGGAGGTATTTCACCCGGACAATGAGAGAGATATTTCATTGAGCATCTTCAGAGGCTGAAGAGAAGTAACAACAACAGAGTGAGTATCCGATGAGGAAGATGTGAGAAGCAACACCAGCAGCACGCCACACGTGTGTGTGACATCAAGCCGTTATTGACATGTATGGGAGGCTGAGATGGCCCAGAGAGGTGAGAGTCCTTCATCAATGAATGAGGAGAGGCCATTAGGGTTTAGTTGGAGTCATACTGAAGGCAAAATAGTTGGGACGTATTTCTAAGGAGGAGGGACACAATTGTATTGTTGGGGGGTCGTTTTCAGTGTTTGAAAACTTATATCTTCTTCTGGAGTAGAGAAAAGCAAAGTTGAAGTTCTGAGAAAGCATTCTTCAGAGGTTAGATGGAGAGTAAAACTTCTAGATACTAGTAGAATTGAATTGATATTTACAATGTGTGGGTGTATTGTTGGGGGCGCACTTTCCAAGAGCAGTGGTTGCAACTGGTGCAAATCTAGGGCTTTGGCCCTTCAGGTTCATCTGTTGTTTATCTAACCCACTATGTACTTCTTATTTTATATTATATTTTATCCGTGCTTGAGAGAGAAGAAATCCCCTCTGTAGCTTGTTTTCCCAAGTTGGGTTTCCAAGATAAATTTTGAGTCATTTGTGTGATTGTTGGTTTATGAATTGTATGGATGTTCATGTGTTGCAAATTATAATTTAGATAGAAGTGTATATCATGTGGGATTAGTGAATATTGTATCCATGTTGAATATCATAACCTCTCAGAGCGAGTGGAGACCTCTAAGAAAATTTACATGGCATCAGAGCCTCGTTAGAGGTCAGAGGATGGAATTTATACTTAGATTTGCGAGCAACATACCAGATATGTGTGAGGATTCAATGGTGGAGTCAAATATGAAGAGTAGGGTTCATATCTATGATTTTAGAGGTAATATACATCATATATGAAATGTTGGATTCTAGATCTGAGATAGGTCTAGCTGGTATCAACAGGATAGAGACCAGATATACCTAGATATGAAGTGTAGGAGTCAATTATGAGTTGCGATAGGTGCAGGTTGATGATAGATGGCTAGTGTATTGCAAACATCGCAATCATATAACTGGAATGTGAGAGACATTATATTCCTTGAGGATACTCCCGAGAATACCTTCAGAGATTATAATGACACAAAGCATGTGATATGAGTAGTAGGAAGGGTCAGGTCCGTACTAGATTGTGGGGAACTCTTAGAGGAGGATATAGTTCTTTACATACCAGGACTGAGAGTAAGGATACTCTCAGTATCATTATTGGAGTAAGAAATCTCCTCTGTAGCTTGTTTTCCCAAGTTGGGTTTCCAGGATAAATTTTGAGTCATTTGTGTGATTGTTGGTTTATGAATTGTATGGATGTTCATGTGTTGCAAATTCTAATTTAGATAGAAGTGTATATCATGTGGGATTAGTGAATATTGTAGCCGTGTTGAATATCATAACCTCTCAGAGCGAGTGGAGACCTCTAAGAAAAATTACATGGTATCAGAGCCTCGTTAGAGGTCCGAGGATGGAATTTATACTTAGATCTGCGAGCAACATACCAGATATGTGTGAGGATTCAATGGTGGAGTCAGATATGAAGAGCAGGGTTCGTATCTATGATTGTAGAGGTCATATACATCATATATGAAATGTTGGATTCTAGATCTGAGATAGGTCTAGCTGGTATCAACAGGATAGAGACCAGATATACCTAGATATGAAGTGCAGGAGTCAATTATGAGTTGCGATAGGTGCAGGTTGATGATAGATGGCTAGTGTATTGCAAACATCGCAATCATATAACTAGAATGTGAGAGACATTATATTCCTTGAGGATACTCTCGAGAATACCTTCAGAGATTATAATGACACAAAGCATGTGATCTGAGTAGTAGGAAGGGTCAGGTTCGTACTAGATTGTGGGGAACTCTTAGAGGAGGATATAGTTCTTTACATGCCAGGACTGAGAGTAAGGATACTCTCAGTATCATTATTGGATGATGCAGGTTTCTCTGTGGTGTTTCATAGACATTTGACCTTCACTTATCTATTGGGAGTTGACCCAGTGTTAATGGGTCACCGAATTTGTGGAGAGTATGTGGTATGGGGGAGACCTGCTTTTGGAGCAGTTGGGTGGTTTTTAGAGTCCTTGTCAGAATCTGAGATGGAGTTCGAGCTAGAAGCTTCCAGTTTGGAAGAGCCTTTGGAGAGCCAGTCCATAGGGAAGAGAGATGAGCGAGATGCTCATACTAGTACCAGCTAGAGACTGAGTTATTATGAGATGAATGAGATGTATTTAGCTTAGGAGTGAGCTTAATTATCTCAAGAAGGGGGGTCAAGTACTGGTTAGTTGATCTGCTTGATGATGGATTTATAGGTTTGATGCAGCAGAGACTCAGAGGTTGTCTAAGCCCGGGATCAATGATATGGTTTGAGAGAGAGTGAGAGGCTCCTTCCAAGACCACTAGGATGAAGGAGGACTAGAGTAATTTAGATAAGAGAGAAGCAATCGCATTCACAACCAACAGGGAAGTTCATGCAATAGAGGACTTGTTGGATCCAAGCATCTAGAATGGTTAGGAATCCCTCATTAAGAGGGATTGTTGAGTTATGGGTAACTCAGGATCTCCTCCATGTGGATTTCCTAGCATGGAGGCACTTTTATCAGTATAGGAAGGTGAGTAGAGTGTGAGATACACTTTTCTAGGTGGCATGTATCCAATAGTGGAGACATGTAGAGAGTTAAAGTCACTTTTTCACTTGGCATGCAAAAGGTATGATTTTGGCACAAAAAGTGAAATTAGGGATTTAAAACCCTAATTAGGGTTTGGTGACCTAATTTCTCAGTGACTTATAAAAAGGAAGTTAGGGTGAAAAAACCATTCATCTTTTGTGAGTATCAGGAGATCAGAGCAGCTGAGAGAATTAATTGACCAAGGAGGGAAAACCATATGAGATAGTTGGGGCGCATCCTTGAGGGAAGTGGGAGGATAGAGATTCAGATATTGAGGAGTTCTTTAACCTGTATAGTGAGAGAAATATTTCGCTGAGCATCTTCAGAGACTAAAGAGTAGCAAGATAGTGAGCGGCTAGTGAGGAGACATGAGCAATAGCACGTCACATGTGTGGGTGACATCAAGAAACTATTGACATGTATGGGATGATGAGAGATCCCAGATAGATGAGGGTCCTTAACATGGTCCTTCATTAGTGACTTAGTACAGGTCATCATGGTTCAGTCGGAGTCAGAATGAAGGCAGAGCAGTTGGGATGTGTTTCTGAGGAGGATGGACACAATTGTATTGTTGGGGGGACGTTTTAGTGTTTGAAGGCTCCTATATTATTCTGAAGCATAGAAGAGAATACGTGAAGTGCCGAGAAAGAATTCCTTTGAGTTTAGATAGATATTACAACTTCCAGATATTGGTAGAGTTGAGTTGGGATTTTTGGCATGTGGGTGTATTGCTAGGGGCACACTTTCCAAGAGCACTAGTTGCAACTATTGTAGATCTAGGGATGTGTCCCTTCATGTTCATATATTGTTTATATGACTCATTATGTACTTCTTATTCTATATTATATTTTCTTTGGGCTCAAGAGAGAATAAATCCCCTATGTAGTTGGTTTTCCCAAGTTGGGTTTCCAGGATAAATTCTAAGTCATTTATGTGATTGTTGATTTATGAGTTGTATGGATTTTCGTGTGCTGCAAATTCTAATTTAAATAGAAGTGTTTATCATCTGGGATTAGTGAATATTGTAGTTTTTTTGAATATATGAACTCCTCGGAGCGATTGGAGACCTCTGAGAAAATTTAAAATTATGAGAGGGTAATTTTAAGGGGCTCCAAGGGAATGTCTATATGCCTATATAACTATGTCACTTATGCATACTTGTCCTACCCACCTTGAAATTACCATACTTATAGTATCATTTGAGTAAGATAAGTGGACCTGGACATCTCCTGGATTCATGCAACCACCTCCTACATCCTAGGATCCCCCCCTTAATATTGTTGGAACTAAGATAAGTAATATTAGGACTCTATTGCCACATCATCACCCATGCAAAGCATAGTAATTCAAATTGTATAGGGGAATAATATGATCCAAATAGATAAAATTTGAAGATAAAAAGGAGATGTTATTTTGGAAATAGGAAGATAAAAACAATCTTTGCCCAGAAAAAAAAAGAAAATTTTCATACTGTGGGACTAAATATCCTATGCGGAGACGCCTTTAGAAACTTGGGAATATGAGGAGAAGGATAGGAAACCATAAAGAGTACGAAGAAATTAATTTTATGCAACAATAGAGACCAGAATGATTAGAGAGGTACCCTTAGAATCCTTGCAGAAAATTGATCATAAAATGCCCAAAAACCCAGAGAAACTATGCTAGAGTTAAATTTAAAATAGGCAATGGTTTAAACTTTCTATGCACATATTGAAGAGCGCTGAAAGGAATATATTATAAGATACGATTGAGAAATCAAGGGAGTATCCTCTTTGCGTTGTGTGGGATAGTATTATGAGTGTCAAAATATAGTCTGATTAAAGAAGTTAGCAATGGGTTTCTTGGTTGATATTTTTTGCTTTTCACGATCAGGAGACTAACCAATGATTGATATTTTATTGATTTTATTTAAGGTTATATATATACATCAAAATAAAGTTGACATAATGTTAGGTTCAAATTGGTGGGAAACATTGGGTACTTTCATATTAAACATGAAGAAAAAAATTGTCTTTTTGCTATAAGACGAGAAAATAACACTACAAGACGTAACCCCAAAGCCATATTCGATATCTCCCATGTCAAAACATTTTAAATATATCTCAAAAGTGATTCTTCAAGATAATCAAAAGTTAATATAGAAGATGCAAAAGGAATTTGAAATGGTTATCACTAATAAAGATGAAGAAATTTATTGCCTTAAGAGTCATAGTCAAAGTTTGATCACGCAAATTAATAAGTTAAAAAGTGAAAAAAGTCACAACTGGAAAAGCTATAGGAACTTACTAGAAAGAATTCATAGATCGATAAATAAATGATGATTGTTCATGATGAAATACATAAGTCAATGGATGTAAAAATACAATCCTAAAAAAAAGGAACCAATATAGATCTAATCAAAATCTTATCACTTAATAAATCATCAGAAGTATCAAAAGACAAAGGTTCAAAAAGCATAACACAAGATACAAGGATTCCTTAATGTCATCCTAATTATATAGGTCATCAAAACTAACCAAAGACAAAATCAATATTCAAAGCTAAGTGAAGATCATACTATATTGAAGAGAAGTTCAAGTGCGGAATCCTATCATTTTGCAGACCAGTGAATTTGTTTTCACATTTTGTAGAAAATTGGATAAAGGTGGTCTGGCTCATTCACATTGATACAATTCTTCTCAATTCTTCATAAGCCATACTATATTATATCATCAACTATCATAGCTACAAGAAAAGAGGATCATGAAAAGGCATTACAAGCAAAGATAAGTCATTTCCATAATATGCTTTGAGGACAAAGCATTTCTAAAGGGAAAGACGGTGTAACACACACACACACACACATGTCCATTGGATGTAGCTTGGGTTGTTGGGAGGAATGAATGTTACCCTCCCCACCCAGGTTCAATTCTTAAGTAACATCATGCTCTTTTTGAGACCCTATGTTTTTGACATTAATTAGCCTCCTACATTCCTCACGGAAAGAAAAGGGGGTTTTCCATGGACATAAAGAGTGTCGATATACAAAGAACACACACACACATTGTCACATACTAATGAAGGAACATGGCCATTGATCCATGGTGTCCAGTCAATGCATATATAAGTAAACAGACCCATGGTATTGTAAATATATATTGTTTATTCTTTCATACTTTATTATTTATATTACTATCATATATGGATTTACGTTTGTTTCCCTTCATATGTTGGATATTTGATAGTAAATGAACTTATGTTGATTTCAATTCCTTCTTGATACTAAGCCTCTTGAACTTAATTCTGTGCAATATCTCTTTTCAATTTGAGTGGTGACAACTAGACAATGACTTCTTAGTTTTGTTGCGCCAAGAGGCGCTCTACAGCCCAGTATGGGGGAGATCTTGTAACGTGATGTAACGTTACTAACGTTTGTAACATGTTGGCAAAAAGTATAGTGATAGTGAATATTATGGGAGAGATCTTGTAACGTGATGTAACATTAGTAACGTTTCTAACATGTCGGCAAAAAATAATAGTGATAGTGAATATTATGGGAGAGATCTTGTAACGTGATGTAAGGTTTGTAACATGTCGGCAAAAAATAATAGTGATAGTGAATATTATGGGAGAGATTTTGTAACACAAAATAAAAAAATAATATCTCTTTCCTAACGTTATTTTTATTAATAAAAAATAATTTTTTTAATAGGCCAAAATAAATGCCGGCCACAAAAACAATCTAATATGGGGGAGATGTTGTAATTTTCCTACGTCAAAAACAATAAAAAAATAAAAATTTAATTATCCTTAAAAAAATATGTGGGTCAAGAAAAAAACACAAAATTGAATTATCCGCAAAAAAATGTTAGCCTTGCACACGGTTTTAAAACCATGTGCACACGGTTTTAAAACCATGTGCAAGGCATTCTAGGCAACCCATGGTTTTATTGTACATGATTTATGAGGCTTTGCACATGGTTTTTAAACCATGTGCAAGGCCTCCAAAACAACCCATGGTTTTATTGTTCATGGTTTAGGAGGGCGTTGCAAATGGTTTTAAGACCATGTGTAAGGCCTCCCACGTCTATTTCCTTTCATCATTTGGGATCCGCCATCTACATCACTTGGCTAGGAATTTAACACAAAAGAATAAAAATAACCCTCCCTTGGGTTGGTTGTAGAGGTACACATTAACTACATTTAACACCAAGGTGT
The DNA here is from genome assembly GCA_001517045.1 of Pseudotsuga menziesii. Classification (NCBI taxonomy): domain Eukaryota; kingdom Viridiplantae; phylum Streptophyta; class Pinopsida; order Pinales; family Pinaceae; genus Pseudotsuga; species Pseudotsuga menziesii. The sequence continues at coordinate 1,049,846 of LPNX010209885.1, read as the reverse complement.
GTCTCTACTCTAAGATTTTTGTTAATATAAAAACCAATGTTCTCTATATGTTATGTTTTTTTCTCTTTTTAAACTAATTTTCCTTTTATTTGATTGCATGCATAATGAAGAAAAATCTCTATTTATTTTAGTTTCTTTCAACCTTATTGGTCTAGTACTCATGATTACACAACCTATGAATAAGTACTTCATGATTACACAACCTATGAATAAGTACTTTTAGTACATGTGGGTGATAAAACACCAATGCCATATATGTTATATTTTCATTATTTCAAGCCTACGGTTTTGTTTTGTTTTGTTACCATTTAAGAATCGATATAATATAATGTTTATGCATACATTAATGTGTTGGGCGTAGGACCAAATATATATATTTTATATTTCTTAAGATAGTGATTATATATCTAATGAGGGGAAGAACATTCAAGTGGGAGATCAACTAGAAGTGATCTTCTCATGAAAATTATTCAAGGACATATGGTTTAATTTCATGCTCAAGGAGGGAAATGTTATTATGAGAATGAGAGAAAGGACAATAATGAGGTTCCAACACAATTCAAGCATCTTGTCAAGAAGTGGAACCTCAATCCACTTCCTAAGTTGGACAACAATTTTGTACTTAATGGCCACACATATTGCATCGCTCCATCCTCAATACATGGGTTACAACTATTTTGCATGGACAATGTAGATTTTCCATACCAAAGCAAGGTTGAGTTTATGAAGTATGTTGTCCCATTGATATTGATCAAACCTCTAAAGAGCATGTCAATAAATGGACTTTCGACAAGGTATAGCAAAAGAAAAGAAAGTCATGAAAATTAAGGAGATTCTATTTATATTGGTGGAAGGCCAATAGCTTCAAAAAATGTTGCAAGGTTTCTAAACATTTCCCAAACAAAAAGAGCAATTGTTTACTTAAGGAATGTAAAGAAAATTGGATTGTGGTCTATGCAACAAGAATAATAAGTGTAACGACATAATTATTGGTAGACTATATTTTGAATAAAGTATAATTTGACCTTGTTTGGATGGTTACAATATAACTATTAACTGGCATTGGTCTTTTTTCTCATGTAAAACACTTTACCACTAATATTTATACCATTGTTGTTTCATTCATTTATTATAGATGACTTTATGCAATCATTTTAGATTAAAAATATGATGGATTTTGGTTTGCTTCCAAGTAGGTAATTAGAATGATATTGGAAGTAATGGATCACCATTTAATATAATGTTGTCTTTATGCTTCTACTAAGATATATTGACATTTGATTAATTGATCAATGCTTCTAGTAAGATTTATTATCTTATATTATAAGTATCCAACAATGCAATACATAGTCAAATCACTAAAAATGGTGATATGAGTGATTGAAATGTACTTAACATTCAATTCTTGCAGTAAATAAAAATAAAGGACACATGCAACAAAGAGTTCTATTACAAATACCCTTCATAATTATATTTCCTTCCCTGTGTGTTTTTCTATGTGATCCTCGTCTCACATTTCTATGTATTTCTCTTTGAAAATGATTTGTAGCAATGGTTTGGAATAGTGTTTCTTACAAACTTGACTTCGATGCAAACAATGATGACAATTCGTGGCCATAGTAGCTTCTAAATGTTGACGAATCAATGATGTTTTTAGGATACTATGACTCAAAATCTTCGCCATTGTATGTGTAAAATTTAATTCTATAGGAAACACTCCTTCACATTGCCACAGTGCTTTTCAGAGGGAAGACATTTGCAAAGATATGGGACAAGGGTTGCATTGCAGAATGACTCCTAGACGTTCATATGTTGATGTATTAATGCCATTCCAATCCTTGGGGCATCTATATATTTACATCCATGAAACATCTTATCTATTGGAGCATCATCAATCTCCTACCAAGTGTAAACAATGAAGTAGATAAAAGTCGTTTGAACAAATTAAATACATCTCTTGAATGATGTTTCCAAGAAGATGAAGTGTCTACACAATGTACTAGCATGTTGACATGCTAAAATGTAGATATATCAACATCCCCAACCAAAGAAGAAGGTTCAATAATTTGGGAGTTATCACCCAAAATGTCCCTAAGGATGGGTAATGATAATGATATCACTAGAAACATCAGTTTATACAAACTTTGCATAATTAAAATTCAAAAGACTGAATGAAGAATGTTATAAATTGTGAAAGATTCCATAATTTGATTCCATTTCTTCATGGATAGAGTATGTCCCATGAATCTTGAAGGTTCGATCATTAGAGGTTTTATGATTTCCAAGGGGATGGGTGATAGTCTCACCTGAAACATCGAGTTACACAAATTCTACATGATTAAAATCTATAACATGAAATGGATAATGTTACAAACCATGAAATCCCACTTAATGTACTTCATGGAGAGGATATATCTTATGAAGCTAGAAATCTTGATTGTTTGAGCGTTAATAATTTCCATCCCTAGTGTGGGTGATAGTATCACCCAAAATGTTTGTTTATACAAATTGCACAAATTTAAAACCTGGAAAGCTTAATGTTACAGATTGTGAGACCCTAAATAATTTGATTTCATTCCTTCATAGAGAGGATATCTCTTTTGAACCTCTAAGGTTCACTAATTTGAGGGTTAATTTTTTGTCCTTTGGGATGGATAATAATATCACTTGAAATGTGAGTTAAACTCTAGAAAACTCAATGGAGAATGTTAGCCACTCTAAATGCATGCATAATTTGATTACATTCCTTTATGAAGAAAATATATCACGTTGAACATTTGATATTTAATCATTTTTGTCCCTTGGGATGGGTAATGGTATGGCCTAAAACTTCTGTTTATACAAATTCTACACATTTAAAATAAAAAAGTCAATCAAGAGTGTTGCAAACTATGAAACCTTGCAAAATTTAATTCCATTCTTTCATGGAGAAGATATATCGTTTGAATATTGAAGGTTCCATTGTTTGAAGGTTGTTTTTATCCCTAAATATGGGTGATAGTGTCACTTGAAACATTGGTTTATACAAATCCTATACAATTAAAATCCATAAAACTCAAAGGAGAATGTTACAAATTGTGAAATCATGCATATTTTTTTTCATTCCCTAATGAAGAGGGATTATCTGAGGAAGCACTAAGGTTTGATCATTTTAGGGTTAATAATTCCCATCCTTGAAAATGGGTGATAGTATCACCTGAAACGCTAGTTTATACAAATTCTACATAATTAAAATCCATAAAACTTAAAAGGAGAATGTTGAAAATTATGAAGCCAACATAATATGATTTCATTTCTTTATGAACATGATATTTCACACGAAGCTTGAACGTTTCATCATGTTAGGATTAATTATTTTTTTCCACAATGATTATCATGGTGATATTATTACTCAAAATATATTTTTATATGAATTCTACATAATTGAAATCCAAAAATATTAAAGGAGAATTTTACAAATTGTGAAAACTTACAAAATTTGATTGTATTCCTTCGTGGAGAGGATATACCCATGATGCTCAAAGGTTACTGCATTTGAGGATTAATTTATTTTGTCCCCAATGATGGGTGATAGTATCACCAGAAACATCAACTATACAATTCTACAAAAATAAAATCCAAAAAAAACTCAATGAAGAATGTTACGAAGTGTGAAGCACTACATATTTTGATTTTATTTTTTCATGGAGAGGATATATCCCATGAATTTAGAAGGTTCAAACAATAGCGGGTTAATTATTTGTGTTCCTGATGATGGGTGACAATATCACCTAAAACATTAGTTTATGCAAATTATATATAGTTGAAACCTAAGAAATTCAATAGAGTGTTACAAAATGTGAAATCTTGCATAATTTTATTTATATCCTTCAAGAAGCCTAGATATAACTTGTGAAGCTAGAAGATTTGAACATTTGAGGGTTAACAATTTTCATCCTTGAGTATGCGTGATAGTATCACTTGAAACATCAATTTATACAAATTCTAAAATAAAAAAACTAGAAAACTCAATGGATACAAAGATCCTTGCTGAGCAAAAGGATTGGTTGTTGAGTAAATAAGGGGAATGTGTAGAAGTAATCTAGGACACTTACAAGGGGAAATCATCAAGAAAAATATGTTTTCACACTAACTCATAGAGGCTTAGAGCCCATAGATAAGGTGTGGACAGTTGAAAACATGAGTCAATCAAGCTAGATCATTCACTGAGCAAAAGTAGGAGTGAGTAGTTAGACAAGGTGAAAAAATAGCTAGTTGTTAACATGCTAAACAAAGGAATACAATCACCTTGATTAGAAGCTACTACATGACTTAAGGCAAAAGAATTTGTTAATCCTTATATATAGAAGCATTATATTTTTATTATTGTAATAGTATTGTCTTCCATGGTCGGCTAGGACATTGTAATTGTACCATTGTAATCTTGTGCATTTTATATATAAACGGAGCTTTTCCCCTCAAATAGACTTCTTATTCGTCTCTTTATTTCATTCTATTGTCATGTTAATTGGGAAATTGGTCTTTCCTTCTATTGTCATGTTAATTGGGAAATTGGTCCATAATGTTTGGTATCAGAGTCATTTTCACTATACCTTTTTTCAATGAAGTTTCAGAGAGAGAAATTTTGAGGAGATTTAGGAGAAATTCTAAGGTACACATGTTAAAAAATTTAGGCCATTTTCTGTTATATATATATATATATATATATTAATTATTAATATTAATATATATTGATATTAATAATTAATAATTAATAAATATTTATTAGTAAACTATTCTAAAATGATGCAGCCTTTCATGGATGGTATCCAAAGTGCCTTTAAGATTAATATATATATGACACTCACTTTGTAATCTTTCATCATCATTCATCTTCAATATTTATTTTATATTTTCAATATGGAATGATTTTCCATTGGTTGATTATTCAATGGAGTAATTATTGAGAATATATGGATACAGATATTACATTGGTATCAGAGCCAACCCTTAATAGGGCTTCTGCTAATGTCCTACTTGTGGCCAAAATGATCATGGTTTCCTTGAATTTAGATCTTTGACCTCACAATGGATTTTAGCCATCCATATTCAGAGTTTCTCTGGTAAAAATTGGTTTTTGACCAAAAATTGGCCTTGCCCATTTGAATTTCATTGAAGAAGTATTAATTCCACTCCAAATATAAAGCAAGAACAAGAGGGAAAAATGAAAAATAAAAATAAAAAAAAGAAAAAGAATTATCAACAAAAGAAATAAAAGGGGAAAAGTTAAAAAACATAATTCATAAAACCACCCATGGTTTTATGAAATAACCTATGGTTTTACGAAATAACCCATGGTTTTACTTACAATATTTAAATTATAAACGATTTTTAGTATGCTTTGGGGACAAAGCATCGTGAACCGGAAAGCCATATATATATATATATATATATATATATATAATATTAATATATATTGATATTAATAGTTAATAGTTAATAATTAATAATTAATAAATACTTATTAGTAAACTATTCTAAAATGACGTAGCCTTTCATGGATGGCATCCAAAGTGCATTTAAGATTAATATATATATGACACTCACTTTGTAATCTTTCATCATCATTCATCTTCAATATTTATTTTATATTTTCAATATGGAATTATTTTCCATTGGTTGATTATTCAATGGAGTAATTATTGAGAATATCTGGATACAAATATTACATTTTTCACTACAAGTTTGAAGTTATAGTTCGTGGAAGTTAGGGTTTTTTACTAGTCTCAAAAAGATGGTATAGGTAAAATTGGCATGTGTGAATATTGCCAGATTGTTTGGGATATTATACATGCTAAACTATTCTAGGTAAAAATTTCAAAATCAAATTTGATAAATTGGACATGTGGTGGTTTGTACAACTTTTCACCCTTGAAAGGGCCGAAAACAGTAAGTTATGGGAAAGTTATAATAAATTTCTCTTGGAAATATCATTTGGTCAAAACTTTAGAATTTCGTAAAAGACATACCAAGATACTATAGACAAAATTTCAAACTCATAAGGTCCAAAATTTTAGAGTTACCTCGGGTGGAAATTCTGCTAGTAAGATGGGCTCCAAATCAGGGTATGAAAAGGTATGTAACTTACAATTGCCATCAATTTGAGTAAAAGATATATTTGGGGCGATTCAAGAAATGTGGTAAAATAAAAATATAGACTAGCTATAGATAAATATTACTATGAAACCACATGGCAAAGGATAGTACAAAAAATGCTACACCAATTAAACCTCCAGATATCTCAACTATGACTCACCAAGAAAGTGAAGATATATTTAACCAACTATCCAAATTAGAGAACAAATGTAATGAACTAAAAGATACGTAATAAAAAATATGACTTTGACACATGTAAAAAAAATTAAATAGAAAAAAGAGGAAAATATGGAAAAGATAAATCAAAATATTCAAAAGATGGCCAATAAAGATGATCTCGAAGATATGAAGGGGGTAGTTCTAAAATAAATAAGAATCATGTTTACCCCTAGTTCACCTCCTCGGTAATATGGTAAGGAGAAAAGCAGGGTCCCATACCAATCAGGTATTGATAAAATTGAAAAACAATTGGAGAACAAGAGTATTGAGTCCCCGATACTTGATCATTCATGACTACATAATCCTCAACTTCATGGGTTCAACTTAGGACCAAGGAACTACTTCATTCCAAATATTGATATGAAAAGGTTTGATGCAAATTATCCAAAAACATGAATATTACTGATAGAGCAATTCTTTTATTTACACCAAGTGTCAACTATACAAAATGTAATTGTTGCATCCTTGTATTTAGAACCTGATCAATTTGTTTGGTACCAATGGCTTTGTGACTGTAAAAGGGAATCTATTTTATTTTGGTATATATTTACATATGAATTGATAGCACATTATGAGGACATTAGGAGCAACACATTCTTTATCTTATTGATAAATCTTAAGAAAATAGTTCCAATTACATAGCACATTGAGCAGTTCCAAAAGTTGAATCTTAGAGTGAAGAACATTCTAGAGGATAATTTGTTGGATTTGTTTATGGGAACTTTAAAGAAGAGAATTCAACATGAGGTACACATCTAAAATATTGGAGAATGATTTTAGTGATGTAGGAGCATTTGGTCATAGAACTAGGAACAAGAAATTGAGCGCCACTACAGACGTGGATCTAGAGTTTCAAGTGTAGTCATAGTCACCCACTAGAGCATTGGATGTCATTGCAAGCTTGGAACACGAGTGTTGGATGAAATTTAGTTTTCCACAAGAGTTCTAAGGAGAAGGAAACGTTTCCATCCATTGATATATCATACGTGGTCTCAGTCCTCTAATCAGTTGGTGGACGGAGAGAAATATCAGAGTCACCCTACTGGAGGTGACCTATCGGACTTAATGGATGAAGAGTATAGAAGGAAATTACAATGGAGAAATATTGACATATCAAGACATAAAGTATTATGAGTTAGGAATCAAAAATATTTTTGAGAAGGGATATGAAGGAAAGATGATGGGCCAAAACACGACAACATGTCAATAAGTGTTATATCGAAAAGTTCTCATCGAGAGTGAAATCCTATGGAGATTGAACCGAAAGCATTAGGAGCACGATATTTAAAGGGAACATAACATAGTAATGTCCAAGAGGTATATGCGGAAGAACTGACAAAGTGAATCCTGACAAAGAACTAGGCGATGGATATCAAGAATGCCATATCGAAAGATGGTAGTAGAAGCGAATGTGGAGTCTCAACCGGGAGAATTTCGATGGATTATTGGACCCAAGGTATCGAAACCAAGTCATATGAGAATTTCAAAAAAGGGGTTGACAAGATAACCTATTAGACAAAGTCTGACAAGTGTAGCAAACAGTAGATTTTAGGAAGCAATTAGATGTTAGAAAATAGGATCACAAAGCAATGACAATAAACAAGATGCAAGTATTAAACACATAAACACATTACAAGAGAGACACCAGAACTACCCAAGATGGTCTACGTCCACACAGAAATTTCCAGTCCATTTATTATTATACCATCTAGAAAAATGAAGGATACAACCTGTAGCACACCCACTGTACTTCGTCTTCACTCTCTCACACAATCACAGAGATCGCTTTTACAATGCTATAATACAATACACAACCCTATTACAATGCTTTCTCTTTATAGGGTAATTACCATGGGAAAATACCATGGGTCGCCCAGTGCCATGGGCCCGCAAATTGTTGGCCAACAAACATCCCAGCAAAAATTATTTCGAGGGCTTCGCCCCTGAACCCGCTTTCTCGAGAGGGATGCACCTAGACCCCCCAGCCAAGGGGGGCGGTCCCCTCCACACTCCCTTGCTGGGACGAGTGTACACAAGTGAACAATAACATATTTGAATTAGGAAGATTAGGCTCCACAACCAACACTAGAAAGGATTCGATGGCACACAGAAGGTGTAAGGTGAAGGTGTTGCTCGAGAAAAAGGTGTCGATATAAGAAAGGAAATACAATGAATTCGATGGAGAGGCTCACAAGTGGGAAAAAGGTTCCTAATAAAGCGTGGAAGGTCGAAATGAGGAGGTCCAATATAGCGACAAGACTCCAAATGAAGGAATTTAATAGTGGATTTAATGTAGGGATGTACATGATTTAATGTACGTCTGGGAAGGAAACCACATGTACAATGGATATCGAATTCGAATGAAGATCAAGGACTTCACCATGAATGTGTAGTTAAATACAGAAGGACAGAATTCGAGGAGCTAAGGAGATGGAGTTTAGGAAGGGCATTTCTAGAGAAAAAAATGCGGTGGGAGAAAAGTCAGGAAGACTCCAAAATCAAGGAGAAGTCGGGAAGGCTCAAGAAGCAGCCAAATAAGTCAAGAAACCTCCAGAATAGAAGTCTTTAGGGTAAGATGAGGAACATGAGCAAAAGTCTCTAGGAATAGAGAATGGAGAGAAAAAAGGAAGGAGAATAACTCTTCATATAGAGACAACAATGGAAGAGAGAAGGCATAGACGAATACTATAGAAAGGTATAGAAACCATTGAGGAATATAAGACATCGAGTAGAGGCGCACATAATCTGAGTAAAGAATGACAGTAGACAAAGAAGCAAACTCTTTGAGGATTATAATGCCTATATGAAAATTAAACTAGCAGGCTAAGAGGTTGAGTGAAGTGAGAGATTGAAGGGTCTTTAAACTCTTGTGTAAAGAGATGTTGAGAATTTACCATTGCGACATTAATGTAATTGTAAAATTATTAGAATGATAGAAAAGGGCGTGTTTAGCTTGTATTTTATATTTCAACTCTGTGTGTTGAGTCTGGTGTTGGTATATTTGTTGCATGTGTGTGTATTGAGTTAAATAGAGGTTGATTCCTCGCCCCCGTGCATGGGTCCAGTGTTGTTGTTGAACTCGCTAGCCTCATAAAGGTTGTTTCCATCAATTTGGTATCAAAGCTACATACTCTGACCGGTGGCCATACCAAATAGTTGCCATCATTTAGTTTGGAAAAAAAATATGAACTAAAGATATATCTACTAGAAGGGAACCCACTAGTACCTATAGAGACTTAAATGTTCTTACTCCTAACCTCACTTAACTTAAAGGAAGAAGATCAAGAACTAAAATAGTCTCAAGATCTATAACTAGAAGATACTACTCCAACCACACCTTGTAATGCATTGGTTGGCATTAGCTCTCATCAAACTACGAAGATAGAAGGATATATCAAAAAGAAAAGGATAACAATGTCAATTGATTCTGTGACTACTCATTTCTTCATTGATTGCAAATTAGAAAACTTTTGAATTGCTTTATGTATCCAACACTAGAATTTCAAGTAATGATTGCAAATGGAAGTAGAATAAATTATTCAAGGAAGTGCCATAGTATTAATCTCACTATGGGGGAGTATTTATTGGATAGTCCAATTATTGCAACTCAAATAGGTGCTTCCAATGTTGTATTAAGGGTCCAATGGATAAAATCGTTGGAAATAAAATCTCTTAATTTTTAGGAACTTTTCATGAGATTCTCCTCAAAAGGAAAGGAAATTAAACTCAAAGGTATCCTGAGGAAACCCTCGAAAGTGATAAGCACTAACATCATGAAAAATTTGCTAAAAGAAGGGGACACCACAATGTAATTGCACGATTGTGTAGACCCTTTATTCCTGTGGATCTCCAAAAATTTATTAACAATCATTCCAAGGTATTTAGAGAGATGTTGAGAAGTGTTCCACCTTCTTAATATCATGACCATGCTATTTGCTTGCAATCAAGAAGTGCACCAATTAACTCCTAACCTTATAGGTACCCATATGCGCAAAAGAGTGAGACTAAGCATAGGGTTCAATAAATATTAGATGTTGGCATCATTTTATCTAGTCAAAGTGATTTCTCTTCACCATTAGTTATGGTTCAAAAAGGAAAGGCTCATGACATATGTGTCCATATTATAGAGAGCTCAACAAGAGGACTATTAAAGATAAGTTTTTTATTCTTATCATTGATTAGGTATAGATGAATTATGAGTGGTTTTCTTTACCAAGTTGGATCTTTGTTTTGGATATCAAGAATAGATTCCTAAAACAACATTTATTACACATAAAGGTCATTACAAATTTTTGGTGATGTCGTTTGGCCTTATCAATGCACTTTCCACATTTCGAAGCTTGAAATCTTTATTTTTAAACTTTTCCTCGAAAAATTTGTGTTAGTATTTTCTAATGATATATTCGTTGGTGCCTTTAATTGTTTTTTAAAACAACTAGTCATCCCTTTACATTAATCGTCAACCTAGGGCGTGTCTTGTTATTTCAAGGTTATCATGTAAGGTATATGCACAAAATTGTTTCCTTTTTAGCACTCGTTGTCTATATGCTTACATAACTGAAATTGAAAGCATGCTAATTGAAACACTCTTGTTTTAAATGAAATCACACTGATGAATTAAAAATACACTCAACTGTAAAAATCACTCTTGTAGAAAGAAAGAAATACTTGCATAAATGAATGCACACTTCATAATCAAATACACATATGTTATAAGGAAATATATACTTATACTCAATAAATCGTGACAGAGTGCTAATAAGGTGTAGAGTAACAACAATGATTAGTAATGGAAATAATACAGTAACAACAATTAGTAACTAACAGCTAAAAGGTAATTAACAAATTAACAAAAGAACAAACTAATTACATAAACTACCTATTAAATAAATAAGACAGCAATAATACCTGCTCAGGGAAGGGGGTTGTTGCACATATAAATAACACAGCAAAAACTTTTGCCAGAGAGAATGCTTAGCATATCCATCAATGACCCTCAACAAAGACCTTACATTTCCTTTTGCTGCCTTTTTCAAGTCATATGTTAGCAGGTCTCACTTTTTGCAATTAACAGAATCACTTGTCCATGTGGCAGTTTCATTTTCTTTGATTTTATAGTCATTCGGCCACAACGGTTGTAATCAAGAACTTAGTTGTGGAATCGGAGGATCCATAGAAATATTTTTATACTTGTGGAACAAGATGACCAATATGTATATTATTAAACTTTCAATCTATATTGCTTTCATTTCCGAAAAATTATGTTGTGTCCCTGCTTGTAATACTGGCTAATTGCAGAATAAATATTTCCAATTGCTAAGAGATTGGCAGGTGTTGAAAAACGTTTCCATTTTTTTGTTGGCCTCTAAGGTGGGACTCAACTTCCTCCATCACTACCCCATATTCTTTGATATTCCAATAATAGATCTCGTTTGCATTTTGGAAATATTTGGTGACAACTCTGTCATAAGCAGTATGAGGAATCATGTGTTCTAATAAGTTCATAATAAGTTGTCTCTATCTAAAAGGTGTTTTGGTCGGTTGGTAGGAATCCATGTGATTATCATCTTGCATAAAGGTGTTCGTTGGAATTGTGACGCTACCTATATTGTGGAAGCTTGAATATTAAATATATGAATATTGTATATATATGTATAAATATTTTATTGAATAAGATGATATGATGTTACCATGAGAATGTCTTGATACATATAGGCTTGATAATGACCATACATATTACGTCATGTATTTTCAAATACACATTTGATAATATTTTAGACTTACTAATTAATTAATAATACAACTAAAATATTCATAAGAGGGCCCTTCCTCCTCTGACAAGGGATGTTGAAATGACTCAAGATATACACATTAATGATATGTAGAAACTAGCATACTCTTATTATCAAACTTAGGAAAGTTACAATGAAGTTACCACGAGGACTTCACTTAGTGAACCTCTCACATAGCACGTGCGATCGTGGGATATTAAAGAATACCCTTAATTTCGAGAGATATTGACCCAAACTCTTTTTGTTGAAACCCCCTCCCAATACTTAAAACTTCCTCCCCACCCCTTTTTATACCTCAATCCTTATAAACCACCCTACCCACCCCCACCCTAAACCCCTCATCCCCCCAATACCTGCAATATATTGGTTCGATTTTTGGTAATTTTAAAACCCACAATATGAACTAACGTGATAGGATATTGGTCAACAAGTGAAGCCCCCGTGGAAGTTACAATACTGCTCTATTCACCATTGTTTTATTTCCTACCACCTTTCTTTCAAGAAAGACCATCCTTTTATATAGATGTTAATGCTATTCTCAAAAATTGAAATATCGAAATGCTATTGAGAATCTCTGATTCTCAAGAAATTCCTAACAATAATTAGGACAATGTCAAATCACACATTCCTTAAGTTGTTACAATCGGTTACTATTAAAATATTATATTTTATCCATTGAATTGTCGTGATAGCTAAGTTGCATCCCTCATGGAGGAAGTGACTCAAAACTGTCACATATATCTCTTGGAGATGTGTTTACCAATATCCACGAGTATCAGTCTTAGACAAATACTAGTGATAGCAAGGAGTTCTACTAGAGTGATTTCCAACGATACACATTCAGGAGTAGTAGCATCGTAACTATAAAGGAGTAACAACAATCATAATCATTCAAGAATAGCAGCATCATGATTGTGAAGGAGTAATAACAACCATAATCATTCAATAATAGTAGCATCATGATTGTTCAAGGAGTAACAAAAACCAACTTTTTCCACCTGCCAGTTGAGATTCTACACAAACACTTCATGAGCAATTTTAATCAGCTACTAAAATCCTTAATAACCTCTTCATTTGTTAAAATAACATAGCATACAATTAAAGTTGTAACTCAAAGCAAATCACAGATCATAAGTGATATGGCATCAAATTAAGGATGGAAAGAGAGAGAGTCATATGTCTTCAAAACAAGAAAAACATGTGACAAAATTGGTATATTTCGTATACCCAACAATATTAATCTACAACAAATCTTGGGAAGAGCAAGCATAACATGTTGACGTGGTCTTAAAACTATTGGAGGAGAAACAACTATATGAAAATCCTTTTAAGTGTCCCTTTGTGGTTCAGGAAGAATCTTAGAGGATTCTTAGGATTAACAAGTTATTACCGCAAGTTCATCAAGAATTATGGTCAAATAGCAGCACCTCTAATAGTTCTATTGAAAAAGGAGGCATTTTGAAAACAAACTCAAGAAGCAACCAAATATTTTGAAAAACTTAAAGAGGTTGTGTGTATAACTTATGTATTGGCCATGCTTGACTTCACAAAAACTTTTATTGTGGTATGTGATGCCTCTAGGCATGGAATTGGTGTAGTTTTAGTGTAAGAAGGAAGGCCCCTTGCTCTAAAAGTTGCTAACTTAAAGGGGGGAACTTACTCAAACCAATTTATGAAAAGGAAATGTTGGCCATAATGCATCCAGTCAAGAAATGGCACCCTTTCCTATTAGGAAGACACTTCAAAGTAAGATCAAAATATGATAGTCTTAAGTGCTTCTTAGAACAACAATTATCTTTAGAAGGGAAACAAAAATGGGTTACACATATGTTAGGTTATGACCTTGAAATTATATACAAAAAAAAAAGGAAAACAAAATGACATGGTAGACGCACTTTCAAGGGAAAAACAAGACACGTAATGCTTACTTTATGTTATTTCTATTCCACAATCTGATTGGAGGGAAGAAGCATGATCAAAATGCATGCAACTTAATTCAAAAACTACAAGAGAAAGATAGTTCATTAGAGAAATTTGTGTGGAAGAGTGGTTCACTATGGTATAAGGATCGCCTATATTTATGTAAGAATTCTCAACTCAAAAATAAGGTCCTTTTGGAATTTCACACTTCTCTTATAGGAGGACATTTAGGGTTCTTGAAAACTTACCAAGGGTTAAGAAGGATTTTTTGTGGGAAGATATTAAAATTAATGTTCAATTTTTTGTAGAAGAATGTATGGTTTTCCAACAGAATAAGATGGAGACAATCAAGACCCTAGATCTTCTATAGCCACGAGTCGTACCAAGTCAGCCTTAGGAAGAGCTCTCAATGGATTTTACCATAGGTCTATGAAAGTCTAAAGGAAAGAATGGCATGATGGTATTGGTGATCGACTCGCAAAGTATGCCCATTTATGCTCTATTTATCATCCTTTTAAAGCAAGAACAATAGTTATAGCATTCATGGAAACAACTTAGAAACTGCATAGAATCCCCAAGATTATTGGTGGATTATTGTAAGTGATAGAGATTCAATTTTCAATAGTAATTTTTGGAAGGAAATATGTTCTTGTTTGGGTACACAATTGACTCACATCCCTTGTTACAATCCTCAATCCAATGGAAAAATTGAGATTGTGAATAAATATCTAGAAGAGTATTTTCATTGCTTTGCATAAACAAACATAATGGGTCAAGTGGTTTCCCTTAGCAAAATGGCAGTAAAACACATCCTTCCATACTTCATAAAAAATGTCCCCATTCATGTCACTTTATGGCTATCATCCTTCATCCATCACATCATCCTTGAAAAGGAAAGCTAAGGTTCAAGTAGTGGAGGATCACATAGAGAACCAACGTGGGGCTCTCCAATTATTGAAAGACAACTTAGCCATAGAAAAAAATATTATTGAAAAAAAGGTAGAACAACATCGTAGTGAAAGGAAATTAGAAGTTAGAGACTAGGTAATTTTTAGGCTACAACCATACAAACAGATGTCCCTCAAGCAACAAAATAAGGACAATAAATTATCTCCCAAGTACTACGGTCCCTATAACGTGTTGTAGTGGATTGGAACTATGACTTAGAACTTATATTTTCCTCCATCTTCACATGTAAATGTAGTCTTCCACGTTTCTTGCCTAAAAAAGGCAATTAGTGACAAGATACTAGTTCAAACTATTTTACCATAGATTGATGAAGAAGGAAAATTATGCTAGAACCTCAAACAATCCTTGAAACATTGATCAAGCAACCATAAAATCAAACAATTATTAAGTACCTCATCAAGTGGAAGAATTTTACAATAGAAGAGGTGATAGGATAAGATGAGTTCTTCATGGAGAAACATCCACAATTAATCAAGTGTTGATAACAACACTTTTTTGAATGGGATGGGCATGCTAAATCTATATATTTTGACATTTCATTATATTAGTATTGCCATTATTGGTTGGCTAGGACCTTAATTGTAATTGTACCCTTTGTCTCCTATATACATCAAGGAGACCTAGTTTTATAGATCTTGTCATATTGTGCATTTTATATATTGTAAAATGAAGTTACCCCATCGAAAAGGCTTCTTATTCATCTCTTTTTTTCATTCTCAAGGCATTGAGTTACTATGTCCTTCTATTTTCATGCTATTTGGTAAATGGTATGTAACATACATACTTTTCTCCACATAAAGGATAGTTATGTTAAGGGAAAAACATCATGCAAAAAATGAGGCACTTCACCAAGCAAATAAAAGACCAATCGACCTAGCAAGAAATAATCCCACTTCACCCAACAAGCAACTAGGGTTTTATCACCAAGACTTTCATGCACCAAGGACAAATCAAAAGATATCGGAGATAAAACTCAATGAACGTGTAAATATGGAAGCTATAAATACCAAATATGAATAAAATTAGGGATTGGGTTTTTTGTGACTAAGTTTTTGTCATTCAAAAGGGGACCAATTAAACCCAATACTAAAAACCTGAGGAAATAGAGAAAACACAACTAGGTTTTTGGACTATATGTGTTTTCCAATCAAATAAATCCAAGAAAACTCAAGGATAATAAAATTCATTAGGTTATAAGTGGAGGCCATGCCTAAGATTGAGTAACACACCTAGTGTTATTCATCCTTTGACAGGATGCAAATGAATGTTGTTCCATTAGCAATCCAAGCAATGATTTGGGTAGTCAATTGATAGGGAACTAAATTTGTTAGCCTTCTACTATTGATTCTTGGATCATGTTTGGTTATTTTTTAGAATTAGCAGAGAATTCGTAGAGTAGGCAAACAAGAAGGCTTTTAATTGAGAAATCTCTAACCCGTAACCAAGAGAGTAAATAATTGCACTTACAACTATATGAATCAAAATAAAGAGGAGTATTTATGGTTGTAAGAATTTTCCTTTTCCTTGCAAGCTTGAATTAGAACTGGAGTTCATTCCCATGATGGTTCTCCACTTCAAAACTTTGTTGTAATATCTAGTGCTTTGTGTGTGATTTGTTTTATTTTTGGCAATGTTTTTGTTTTGGAATTTTATTTCTAAAGCAAAGTATAAAAGTTTAAAATCACATTCAACACAAACACAACAGTTGTTTAATTACCAACAAATCCATAGTTATACATATTGAGCGATTTCAAATTTCCCACTGGGATACGGATCAATGAATAAGGTGAAGAAAATGTAACATATACCTTGTTAATACATGGGATTCATAGCTTGAAACCCAAAAAAATGTTTACCAATACCGAAACAATCCTTATAAATATACAACAAAATGCATTAATTTTGTTAATGCACGCATACTTTTTTTTCAAGAAGAAAAAGCTTGTCCTTGATATTCAATTAAGAATCAAAGGGCATTGAAAACACCCACCCAAAAAGGGTTACATCACATAGGATACTGCGAGTCGATAGAGATTACATCCTGACGCAGCCGGGGGGAAAGGCATGCAAAAAAGTGAAGTTCCCATCAGAAATCTGTCTCATCATGCAATTGATCAATCACAATCAGTCGCATCTATCGTGAAACAAATGGGCAGTTCTGTGGTCCAAAAAGAGTTACTCAGAAGTCACAGAACAGGTCACCATCAGGGGAGAAAGGACCCCATCTAATAATAATCAAAAGAGCTGAAATGAGTCACTTGTGACCAATTGGTCATCAATATATTCCGAAAACCATCCATGACCAGGAGGAAAGGCGAGTGTTGATTTTGAAAGACGGTCTGCTCTCCAATTGTGTTCACGATAGATGTGACTGAATGTGAGATCATGGAAGCTTGTAATAAGCTTTTGAGATACCCGACACCAGTGATGAAGCTCTGGTGGGGAGAGAGCAGTAAATCCTTTGGCCCATTTGATGATTACCATAGAATCACCGAAAATGTGGGAAAGAGGAATACCCATCATATGGGAGGAATGCAGAAGGGCCCATAGACCCAGGATTTCTGCCTTTGTATTGGATCCTTTTCCGACCCCCAGCGCAAAGTCCAGGTGATGATTCTCGCTTAGTGACAGGTTGTATCCAATGCCAGCAACTGAAATATTCGAGGCACCATCAAAATAGCCACAAGGGAATGTTTCATGTGGTTTCGGTCCAATCTGCCTGGCCGATTTATTTCCAATACTCTTGTTAACAGGCCGAGTGGAACTGAAGTGAATAGCATCTAAGATTTGATGAAAAAATCCTAGCACAGTAACCTTATAACCATAAAAAACAGCTCTGTTGCGAGCCTTCCACATGATCCAAGTCAAATGGTGGGGAATATAAAAGAGGGCCGAGCTGCGGTGGTAATTTGATGCCCAGAAATCAAAGAACTCAGTAATAGTAACAGCATCAGGAGGAAAATGCAGCTGCAGTTGATCACTTAAAATTCCCAATACATTTTTCCAGACAGGACATCACGAAAAGAGGTGATGAACAGTTTCATCATTTGAATGACAGAGAAGACAAATGCCCGGACCTTGTTTACTTCTTTTTTGTAGATTGTCCCATGTGAGAATTTTATTTCTCAGCACCAGCCAGGAGAAACATCCTATTTTGCATGGAAGATGACCAGTCCAAAGAAAATTGTTCAGCCTGCAACCTAACGCCGGATTGTAAGATTTGACAATGCAGTCATATACACTGTCAGCAGAGATAGCCCCATTAAATTTGTTATAATCCCAAATAATCATATCTGGTTCAGAGGAAAGCCGAATACCATTGAGGTCCAAATTCCTTGTGAATGTTTCCCATATTACTTTCCAGTCACCTTCCAACAATAATTCATCAGCAGAGTACCAATAGTGATGGGCATCAGGTAAAGTATTGTGGGCATGAGCGAGTGTCTTGATATCCAAATCTTCGAGATATGTTCTTAAGCCATCCGGGAAGTGGAGAGAGATAGGATTTCCGATCACAGGGTCGATTCCAATCAAGATATCCCTTCCATTACCAACTTGCCATGAGAGATGACAGCCCATCCAAGACAAAGATTGGAGAAAACCTCTCCAAATTGCAGATACACCACGAGTACATAATTTTTTATTTCAAAGCCAAGAGATCACAGAAAACTGTTTCATATACTTTGAAGTAAGTACACGATGCCACAGGCTGTTGTTGAAGAGAAATTTCCAGAAATTCTTAAGGCGAAGAGCTGTGCTGAACCAATGGAAGTTTTTTTATACCCCACCCATCATATTTCTTTGGCCAAGATAGGTCAGACCAGCTTGCCAGGTGGAATTTTCGACTGTGTCCTGAAGATCCCCAAAGAAAGGCAAAGGTTATGCTCCTTAGCTTATGTAAAATAGAAGCTGGTATAGGTGCAAGACCCATCCAGTAAACTGGAATGCTGGAGAGCACTAACTGCACAAGAATAAGCCTTCCTCCCAACGAAAGCAGCTTATGTGTCCACAAACAGATTTTTTTTTTGAACTTCTGAACCAACCAATCCCAGTCCTTTGTTCGGTATCCTAAGGGTTTTATGAAATACCCAAGATATTTGAAACCGGTAGTGATAGGGAGCATCTTGAAGGGAATGACTCTAGAGAGGCTTAAGAGTTCTGGAGCAGGTAAATTATTATGTAGAAGGACCGATTTATCCAAGCTGATAGACATACCAGAAGCTTTTCAGAAAGTATCAAGTATGACTTCAAAAGCAGCCCATTCCTGTAGAGTGCCAGTACCCATAATAATGACATCATCCACAAAAAGAAGATGAGTCAGAGCTAGTGAGGAAGAGATTTTTATTCCTCGGATAAGACCATGTCTACGAGCATTAGAGATTAATAGGCTGAGACCTTCTATGACAAGGATGAAAAGCAAGGGTGAAAGGGGACAACCTTGTCGAATATCCCGGGAGGCTGGGAAGAAGTTTGAAGGGGTACCATTGATCAGAACAACAAAGGTAGCAGAGGAGACACAGCCCATAATCCAGTTGACAAGCTGAAGGGGAGAACCAATCTGTAATGATATGAGACGGATAAAGGTCCAGTTAACCCTGTCAAAGGCTTTGATCAGATCAAGTTTGAGGATGAAGGCATAGAGGTGTTTGGTTTTGATGGAGTGGAGCGATTCCTGAACAATGCCAATGGGATCTACAATCTGACGATTTTTTAGGAATCCAAATTGCTCCTGAGAGATACCAATATCCAAGAAGGGTTTGATTCTGGTTGCTATGACTTTTGAGATGAGTTTATACAGGAGATTGCACAAAGAAATGGGCCTGAAGTCAGCAAAATTCTGAGGCTTGTCTTTTTTGGGAATCAGGGTAATGAAGGTAGCATTCAGAGAGGTGGGAATAATCCCAGAAATTCTAGTAGAGTCAACAACTGACAAAAGTTCCTTTCCCAATAGCTCAAAGAAGAACAGATAAAATTCAACAGGCCACCCATTCGGGCCTGGGATTTTATCTTTTTTAAAGGATTTAAGAGCAAGTTCTAATTCCCCAAGAGAGACATTTCCCGTAAGTTCAGCAGCTTTCTCGGCCGGAAACATCCTGGGGTAAAGAAGGATAACTTTAAGTTGGTGGGAAAGACAGGTACTCTGGTCATCTTTGAAAATATTAGCAAAATACGATTGTCCCATGCCTTTGAGAGCAGATTCCTCAGAAAAAGAGTTGCCTTCATCATCTGCAAGAGACCAAATAGTATTTTGGTTCCTCTGACCCGAGGCTAACATGTGGAAGTATTTTGTGTTCGAATCTCCTTGAAGAGCCCATTTTGTTCTACTTTTTAATTGCCAAGTGAGGAGAGTGTGGTTTAAAATCTGCTTCCTTTTTAATGCACGCATACTTACCCCTTCACTAGGGATATACCATTAGATGGTATCGTAATTATCTTTTCGTGTTAAATTTTCAGACTACATATCCCTTTAAATGATCATTTACCCTCATAGAAGTGAAATGAAATTGTACACTTCATATGAAAGGTATTTTGGAAAAAATGCATTTTTATGTTGTGGTCACGATAATGGTTAATCTAGTAAATTACCATTCAATATATATTAATAAATTTAAATTATATGTTGCAAGATATTTTCTTAACATTGATATTATTGATAATATTTGTAAATTTTAACAAGATCCTCAGGACTACAAATTCTTTTCCTTTATTTTTGGTTAACAAGAAGGTTCAAATCTAGTTACAACCATAATACAATATCCTGACATATTACTAAGCACTCATATGTGCAAACAATATTAAAACCAATTAATCTTTTATATTAAAACCAACAAACTCCAAGAGCCACATACATAATCAAAAGGAAAACCAGGATAGGATTAAAACCCTTTTGGAAGGGAAAAACATCACTAGGTGAACCTTAAGTTCAAAGGAAAAGTGAAAATGTAAAGAATCTAAGTTTAAACCTAGGACAAACAAGAAACTTGAAACAAATATTAGTAAGGTTCCAATCAAATGGTGTCCATGTCATACCCCTTAGGCAAGAAATAAATATTTTTAGCATTTCAACCAATTTATTGGACATATAAACATGCCAAGACAAAGACTTGCAAGAGGGAGCATAAACAAAGTAGATTAAACAATCCATCCATTCTTTGTTGAGGGGAAGATTCAAGTTGGCTTGCAAATAGGATAAATTTTTTTCTAAAATAATGGAATGATGCCTACAATTGGTTAAAATCATTCACCTTGCTTGCCTGACAAAGCCACTATTTTAGAGTCTTGAATACTCATTTCATAATTCCAAAACATATTAGAAATATCCATTTGATATGTCAATATGTACAAGAAGCTAACTAAAACAATTGAGTTCTCATGATCAAACAAGATAGTTGTTTCAACTGGAATCTCAAATTAATGAGAAGCAATGTCAAAGTTTATTATGCAAACAATCAGGGTTCTCATGATCAAACAAGTCTGTTTCTAATGGCAATGCAAAATGTTTTTATCTTGTACCTCTTTCAAAATCATTATAATTTGCAAAATTATTGAACCTAAATCTCAAATCAATGAGAAGCAATTGCAGAGTTAATTATGCAAAAAATTGGGGTTCTCGTGATCAAACAAGATTGTTTCTATTTGCAATGCAAAATGTTTCTCTAGTTCCTCTTTCAAAATCATCACAATTTGCAAAACAACTAAACCTAAATCCCAAGTTAATGATAAGCAATGTCAAAGTAAATTATGTGGAATGCGTAATTTTAATATTAGATGTGTAATGATGTCTAGTATGATGTCGTAAGATGTTTTATCTAGAACTAGAAGGAACAAACTTAACTCTAATCTTATGTAAAAATGAGTTATCCAACATGGATCATGGATTAATATGCTCCTATTACCATTCACTATATAAAGAGGTGGAAAACCACTTATTCCACATGTATTTTGGGATGCTATCCTTGCATACCTCTTGGTATATATTAGAGGTGAGGGAGAGCCTTTGGGCATATTTAATATCAAATAATTGTGGTGTTATTGTAAAGTTGTGAAGCATATGTGGGGTGGAGCTCTCTTATAAGATTGGATATCATTGAAGATCAATAGAAGACCAAACCTTCTGTGGATGTTTCCCCATTTGGTGTTTTACCACATATATATATTGTATCGTTTTCTTGTTCTCTTGTCTAATGTTCTTAAACCAACGTAGATCCAAATCCTAGGCTCTATCAAGCGCCGAGATGAATCAAATCTATGGGGTGCAAACCTCTTCTTAAGTATCCATTGATTTGATTCAAACCAAAAGACACATCTTTTTATTTAAGGTCTACATATAATATTTTTATTATTAATATTTAATATTATTTATGGCCGACATATAATAATTTTTATTATTTTTTATTTTGTTAGGAACGAACATTGCATCATTTCCCTACACATGGTTTTAAAACCATATGCAAGGCCCTCCTACAACCATGGGTTGTTTAGGAGGCCTTGCAAATTAAAACCATGTGCAAAGCCTCCTAAACCATGTACAATAAAACCATGGGTTGTTTAGAATGTCTTGCACATGGTTTTAAAACCATGTGTAAGGCCAACATTTTTTTAGGGATAATTCAATTTGTGTTTTTTTTCTTGATCCAATTTTTTTTTTAGGGATAATTAAATTTTTACTTTTTTATTGTTTTGTTAGGTAGGAAGATTATAACATCTCCCCCATATTAGATTGTTTTATTTTGGCCTATTAGAAAATTTATTTCCCACAATATTCACTATCACTATTATTTTTTGCCGACATGTTATAAACGTTACATCAAGATACAAGATCTCTCCCATAATATTCACTATCACTATTATTTTTTGCCGACATATTACAAACGTTAGTAACGTTACATCACGTTACAAGATCTCCCCCATACTGGGCTGTAGAGCGCCTCTCGGCGCAATGATTATTGTTGGTTGTATGGATAGAAGGCTAGACTAGTAAATCGTTTATATTGATTACATGTTAGTGTGAATCAATATTCTAACATGGTATCAAAGTTAGTTGTTATGCTCTACCTTCTTCGATAATTCTTTGATTTTTTTAAAAGCAACAATTTTTCATATTTGAGAGTTGGGTCTTCCCTGTTTTGTGTATTTTCCATCCAATATATTATACCCAAGTGGCAGTTCTTTACATCTAGTCATTTTTCTACATATTTGAAAAAAAATTCAAACCCTGACACTTGTGGAGAAATGTTCAAGGTAAAATTAGGCAACGACTTTCAAACCAATTTATGAAAATTTATGTGTATATTTTGAAGAAATAAATTGCATATCTGAGTTCCTCTCACAAAAATAATCAATTTAAAAAAAACATCTCATTTAAAATCAGTTATTTTCCATGTTTTTGGTGATAGACACATGGATTGCAAAGAAGATATATTTTGATAGAGTGCCTATATTTTAGTTATGTCTACATTAGTGGATGCAAAACGACTACTCTAGTTCTGAAAACATGTTATGCTAAATATTCTGAACAATATTAATTGAGTTATGCTCATTTTAAATTTCTGGCATTGGTGAGAAAAAGTTTGGTTTATTCACTCTTGTCTTGAAATTCTTGTCATGAGCTTCTTGTTCTCCTTGCTTTAGGGTTTATGTTCTTAGCTTCTTCATCATGTTTACAGAGGTTATATTGTTCGTATTTAATTGTCTCTAACCTTCTTCTGTGGAAGATGTTTTGACATTTTCAAGGACATGGATCTTTAGTATGGTAATGGTGACATCAAGAAATGACCCTATGCTTAGGACTTAGTTGTTTGATGGCTATATTTTCATATCTATAAGTAATATCATTGTTTTCTAATCAATTTTTGACTCAATATTTTAATATAGTATCACTCTTATAATAATGATGATGCTTCTAACATGGTGTCATATAATATCCATTATTTTATCTCAGTATCTTAATATGCTTACTCATTATATGTTGTTGTTGACATTTGTTGTGTAAAATCAATTCCATACAATCATCTATCTTTCATATGTCATGTCATGTACTTTTTGTGTAATTATGGGTTTATCATGTTTATTATAGCCTTTACTCTTGGAAGTTCTTTTGTGCGGATTAGCTCTCTTTTTACTTCACTTTCTCCATATGGATATTTGTGAAGAGTTGTGGGACAGCTTGATTATTTCATTCCTTCTTATATTAAGCATATTGATGGTTTGAATATCTGGTTCATCGTCATTGTTCCTATTTTCTAGCTTATCATTGATAGTAACAAAGTTGAAATATTTGTCTATTCGAGATGGTTGATGTTAAGAAAGAATGTAATGCAATCATATAACATAGTATATCACCATACTCTAGTAAGAAAGTATGAAATGAACTTCCATATTCTACTGTGCAGTCATGATGATTATACGTTGGCCAAACATTTCAATGGATAGACCATTTGGGTCTTGTAATGTAATCTTCAGTGAAGTTCTTTGGTTTATGAAGGCTGTCTACTGGAAACATTTCGATGGATATATATGTGGTTCTTGTATTTGTGACAAGGTCTATTGTTCTTGCATATTTCAGCTCAGTTGTGAAGATTGTTTGTTTGGCACATGTTTTGATGGATAGGCCATTTGGGTTTGTATTTGCAATGTAACCTTCAATAGGTTTCTCTGAAGACTGTCTGCTAGAAACATTTTGATGTATAGACATAGGGTTCGTGTGTTCGTGATGTCATATATTGTAAATTTCTTTCAACTAACAGTTGGGTTACATGTTATGATCATTGTTTGCTTGCCACATTTTCTGTTGTATTGGTCACACACTTTTGTGGTGTTTTGCAAGAGTTCATTCAAATATCTTGGTTTGGGTGCAATTTCATGATTCAGTGAGAAGCAATTGTTATCTTCATCAAATCCATGAGGTGAAATGTGTTCTTATTCATTATCTTCGTCAAATCCATGAGGCAAAGTGTGTTCTTATTCACATCTTACAGGGCATTCTAGAAGTTGTCATCAAGGATGATGTTAGTGTAATGCCACCTTCCTCCATTTGAATTCTTCCTCCTAGTCATCATTAAGGGTGAGCGTTAGAATATGTAATGATGACTTGTGTAGCATTATTGGTGAAATTTCATTAAAAAAACATAAATAACTAATATTATAAAATAGAGTTATCTCGCATGCATCATGTAATGAAATTTCTTATAATCATTCCTTATATAAGAGAGGTGGAGAACTATTTATCCCACATGTGTTATGGGATGTAAATATTCCATACTTATTGGTATATAACAGAGGTGAAGGAGACCATTTTGGGTATGTTGTGATATATTGTGAAATCACACATCTCATGTTGTATATGTCATTTGTACACACCTCATTGTGACATGATGTGAAGATGGAGAGTGATGCATATGTGGAGATGCCTTGTATTGTAAGTTGGAGATTTGTGAACAATATAGAAGACCAAACCTTCCCATGGATGTTTTCCCATTTTGGGTCTTACCACAGTGTATTGTTTTCTTGTTCTCTTGTCTCTTGTTCTTACATGATTATCATTGCTTGTATGGATAGAAGGCTAGACTAGTGTATCTTTGCTATTGATTTACATGTTAGTGTAAATGTATTGTTGTATGTTTATGCATATTCTCAATATTCCAACAGATTATGTAAAGACATTGACAAGACCATATTTTACATGGTCACTCATATAGCAAACAAAGCATAGCAATAATACATATCCGCACTCACGGTAACAAGTAACTTTGTCATCACCGATGTTGAATGAATGTATAGGTTTCTCTCTTTGATGGGGATAGGAATGCAACATAAAACAAAACAACAAAACCACTACTTGTAGAAAAAAAGGAACAAAGTCAAAATTTCTATGGAAATGAAAAGATCAAATGCAAATCATCCAATCCTAAATTATCAGGGAAAACAAATATTGCTGACCAAATCATTCAAATAACAAAGTTGCTATAATAGACGGCAAACAAGGAAGAGAAAATGTTGCCTACTAGTAATCTGAGTTCACTTGCACATATTGACCAATGTAGGCCTTGACCCAAGGAGCGTCTTTGCAAGCTTCTTGCATCATCACCATTGTTTGCAAGTATGGATCCTTCATAGTACTCTGCATTTACAAGGTCGAATTGAACCTAATTATTTACAACAAAATCCACTCAGAAAAATAATGAAATTTAGTAGTTGGTATTAATCCATACATTTTGTAAGAACTTCACACAATTTTTAAACAGAAATGAGTTCCCAATTACACACACACATACAAGTAATTAAGGGAAAGAGAAATAAAAATTGAAATAATAAGGTCCATCAATGCATATTTAAATATGATTGTGGAGTAAGACCTAAAATTAATTTTGATTGGCTAAGAGATCCTCTTTCTTGAACATAAGAAAATAGGTTAATGGCCCAAGACCCAAAGGCATCTAGCTAGAATTTTTCCCCCTTACAGGCCATGAGTCGATTATTTCAAGTGACGTGGTTTTCCTTGAATAATGGTGATGAGTCAACTTGCATTTGGCGACATCAGTCAGTGATGATTGTCCTAATTGTCAATTTGACAACTAAGTTATGATAGGTTTTTCCATCTTCCAAAAGAAATCTAAATAATTTAAACTGGGAAAATTTTCACAATCTTCTAAAATACATAGTTTCAAATAGCAAAGTGAACAAAGGCGTGTACAAAGGCCCAGAATGATTATGACAACACAAGCAACCCATTTTATAAAACAATGACCAATTTGAGATAGTGATTTACCAAAATGATATAGTGCAACCAACCACCTTATTAAAATGCCTAGTCATAATCAACAACACCAGTCAAGGTGGAGTTTCGATACCAATTGGAACAGTGACCTACAAATGGTGTACTTCTATAATTAGTCGCTAGACATTTTTTTATGGAGTTTATTTGTTGGTATTCGACGGTTTTTGTTCCTTAGCCATTGATATCATTACATGATGCTCTAATACCTACCATCCATCTTGGTTTCTAGCCTTTATTTTTTAGAGAATTAAATTTTTGAAAGTTTCTACTACTAAATCTTCTTCTCAACAAAAGTAGCCTCGACAAAGAGACCGGCAATAAAGAACTATGGTGCATAATAAGAGATCAAGTCTGTTACTCATTTGCTTCGAGATACCAAATTGCTTTCAATATGATCAATGAACATTATATATTTATTTGCAAATTAGATAGTTGAAGTTGAGATATCCTTCATCTTTAGACTCTAATATGAGGAAAGAAACATTTGATAATACTAGCTCCAACAGAAGTCTATTGTGGATATCTCACTAGCCAAATTATGGACACTTAACATTGTGATTAAGTTTGAACATAAAAGTGATTACTCCTTTGTATTTACACCCTCACCATACACTATCCAAGCCCAAATGTGTGATGAATCCATGCATCTTCATAACATCAAGAGACTCATCCACTACATCATGCACCAACCCCTCCTTGTGATATAGATTCCCATGAGATGTACTTTAGGCTTCAAAATGTGAAGGAACTTAAAGTGACATATGGACACACAAGAAAAATAATAGATGGTGCCATTTTTTCATCTTAAAAAAGATTCCTAGAACCCATCTTGGCCACATGTTGGCATGAACTTGGATAGATTCATCGTAGGTGAGGAATGGGCACATTAACAAATGTAAAACATAGGAACTCTACTAAATGTTGTCATATAAAATTTAAGTTGACGTAAAAATTTGGCTCATTAATGTCTCTTTCCATTTTGTTAATGCATAACTAGTATAAAAGTAGTACTTACCCATAAAACAATCCAAGTTGGTAGCATAATAATATCTCAACAAAATATATAAACAAAGATCATCAAGTCCAATGCCATTATAAATGGCAAAGAAACTAGAGTTCTTATGTTAGCCTAATATTCCCACTTTGCTTTTAAACCATAAAACTATGTTTTTGTCGTGATCAATGATAATAGTTCTCCATGTGAACTATAACGTTCCAAGAAACTCGTTGATTAAAGGCCAATGATAAGAATAGGGTTGTAAAATAGAAAATTATTTATTATAGAGATGTCTTTCCTTTTCATATTTTTCATGGCCAAAGAGTAATATGGATTTTATATGCTAGGATGCGACAATTTTTGTTTCCTAGCCATTGATATCATCAGACGACACTCTTAGCCCTGCACATCGTCCATATTGGCTTCTAGCATTGATTTTTAAGGGAATTAATTTGTTCAAAGTTTCTTATATCGACTCTCCTTCCCAAGAGAAGTGGCCTCGACGAAGAAACCGACAACAAAAAATGATCGTGCATAATAAGTGATCAATTGTATTACTTATTTGCTTCAAGATACCAAATTTATTTCAATACAAACAATGGCAATTGTGTATTTATTTGCAAACTAGATAGTTGAAGTCGAGAAATCCTTCGTCTTTAGACCCCAAGATGAGGAAAGAAATTCCAAATGGTACTAGCTCCAATAGAAGTCCACAATGGATCTCTTAGTGGCCAAATTGTGAACACCTAACATTGCAATTAAGTTTGAACGTAAAAAGATTACTCCTTTGTATTTACAACACCACAATACAGTATCCAAGCCCAAATGTGAGATGAGTCCATGCATCTAGGTATCATATATACTCATCCACTACACCATGCAAAAACCCCTCCTTGTGATACAAGCATGATATCAAAATGTGAAGGCACTAGAAGCGACATATGCAAACATAAGAAAAGTAAACAATGGTGCCATTTTAGCATCTGAACAAACATTCCTAGAATCCATTTTGGCCACCTGTATGCATGAACTTGGATAAAGTCATGGTAGGTGAAAAAATGGACGTCATGAGAACTCTTGTAAATGACGTCGTATAAAGTTCAAGTTGACATGAAAGTTGGCTCATTAATGTCTCTTTTCGCTTTGTTAATGTGTATCTAGTATAAAAATACGCATCAAACAACCCAAGTTGGTAGCACAATAATATATCAACAAAATATATAAACAAAAACCAATGGCATTATAAATGGCAAAGAAACTAGAGCTACTATGTCAGCCCAATATTCTTGCTTAACTTAAAAACCATAAAAGTATCGTTTTTTCATGATAAAATAATAATAAGTATCCATGTGGACAATAATGATCCACGGAATTCGTTAATATTAAGGCCAATTACAAGAATAGGGTTGTGAAATATAAAAATCTATTTTATAGAGACGAATTTACTTTTTGTATTCTTCATGGCCAAAAAGTAATATGGAGTTTATGTGTTGGGATAAAACAATTTCTATTTCCTAGTAAGTGATATTGTGAGACTATGCTCCGAGTCATGTACACAATCCATCTTTGTCGATAGCATTGATTTATAATGGAGTTAATTTGTTCAAAGTTTCTTCTCTCAACTTTCATTCCCAACAGAAGCAACCTAGATTAAGATACTATCAATTAAAAAACCATGGTGCATAGTAAGTAATCAAGTTTGTTACTCATTTGCTTTGAAATACCAAATTGTTTTCAATACAATTAATGACAATCAATATTTTATTTGCAAATTAGATAGTTGAAGTCAAGATAGCCTTCATCTTTAGACCCCAACATGAGGAAGAAAATGTATGATGATGCTAGCCCCAATTGAAGTCCATTATAGATCTCTCCTCATACAAACAGTGGACACATAACATTGCAATTCAGTTTGAACATAAAAGATATTACTCCTTTGTATTTGCACCCTTACAATACACTATCTAGGCCCGAATGTGTGATGAATCCATGCATCTTGATACCATCAAAAGAATCGTCTACTACATCATGCAGCGACCCCTCCTTGTGATACTGAGTCTCATGGGATGCACTTTAGGCTTCGAAATGTGAGGGCACTAGAAGCGATATATGTACATAGAAAAATAATTGATGCTGCCATTTTGGCAAATGAAAAAACATTGCTAGAATCCATTTTGGCCACTTGTCATGCATGGACTTCGATAGATTCATGATAGGGTGAGGAAATGGACATGCCAATGAATGGATGACGTGATATCTATGGTAAGTGACGTCCAATACAATTTAACATAAAATTTGTCTCATTGATGTCTCTTTTCACTTTGTTAATGAGTAACTAGTATAAAAATACTTGTCAAACAACCCAAGTTGAGCATAATAATATCTCAACAAAACACATGAACAAAAATCATCAGGTTCAAGGCCATTATAAATGGCAAAGAAACTAGATCTATTATGTTATCCCAATATTCCCACTTAGTGTATTAACCATACTAAAGTATTATTTCATTGTGATAAAATGATAATAGTTGTCCATGTGAACAATAATGGTCCACAAAACCCATTAATTTAAGGCCAATGATAAGAATAGCGTTGTAAAATAGAAAATTCTTTATTATAGAGATTCTTTCCTTTTCGTATTCTTCACAGCCAAAAAGTAATATTGTCTTTGTGTCAGAATGGTATCGTTAGACGACACTCTAAGCCTACACATCATTAATCTTGGTCACTAGCATTGATTTCTTAGAGCATTAATTTGTTTAAATTTTCCTCTATCAATTCTCCTTCTTAATAAAAGCGGCCTTAACAAAGAGATCAAAAACAAAGAAAGCATGGCACATAATAAGTGATCAAGTTTGTTACTCATTTTATTCAAGAGTGAAAATTGTTTTCACTACAATCAGCAACATTTGCATATTTACTTACAAACTAGACAGTTGAATTCGAGATAGCCTTCGTCTTTAGACTCCAAGATAAGGAAGGAAACCTTTGATGATACTAGCTCCAATGGAAATCTATTATGGATCTCTCATTAGCCAAACTATGGATGCTTAACATTGCAATTATGTTCGAACATAAAAGTGATTACTCCTTTTTATTTACACCCTCACAATACACTATCTAGGGCCGAATGTGCAACGAAGCCATGCATCTTGATACCATCAAGAGAGTCATCCACTACATCATGTAGTAGCCCCTCCTGTGATACAAAGTCATATGAGATGCACTGTAGGATTCAAAATGTGAAAGGAACCGAAAGCAACATACACAAGAAAAATAATCAATGGTGCCATTTTCGTATATGAACAATCATTCCTAGAATTCATTCTGGCTACTTGGCGTGCATGAACTTGGACATATTCATGATAGGTCAGTAAATGGACACACCAATGAACGGACGACATGGTATCTTTGGTAAATGGTGTTATATAAAATTTAAGTTAACATAAAAGTTGGCTCATTAATGTATCTTTCCACTTTGTTCATGTGTAACTATTATAAAAGTACGAATCAAACAACAAAAAGTTAGCATAATAATATGTCAACAAAATCTATAAACAAAAATCATCAAGTTCAACACCTCTATAAATGGCAATGAAACTATAACCATTATGTTAGCCCAATATTCTTGCTTAGCTTATAAACCATGAAACTATTGTTTTATCATGATAAAATGATGACAGTTCTCCGTGTGAGAAATCATGATCCATGAAACTTGATAGTTTAAGGTGTTGTAAAATAGAAAATTATTTATATTTTTCCTTTTTGTATTCTTCATGGCCAAAAAGTAAAGGTTTGGGAATTGGAAGTCTCTTGGTCATTTCAAATAGAGGAAGTTGTTTGTCAAATCATAGATAAAGGAAGGAAAGGGTGCGATTATTGAACCCTTTTCTTTGTGGCCGGGGAGCAAAATAATTTAGAATGAGGAAATGTAACATAATAAAAAAGAAAAGAAAAAAAGATAAACCAAATAAAGAGAAATGATATATTATTAAAGGAATAAAATAAAGTAACATAATCACAAATGGTAATATTTAATAAAATAAAATATCATTAGAAAATCCATGACTTCACCTAAATTACTTTTCTCATGTTTACAAGGAGTTTGTTTTCAAAGCAGCAATTTATTTTTACTCTTGAAGTTCTCATTGACTAGTTCTGCAGTTTTTCAAAATTTGTTCATTTTGGTTGTGTATGAAATGTTGGGTGGGTTGAGATCAAAATCTTCCCTTGCATGGACACTTCCAAAACTTTACTAGATTTAGCTCATTCACTAAAGTAAGATGCTTTAAAAATAAATATAAAATCATATGTTTGCTTGATATGTTTAATGTCTATGGGCGTTTATATTTGGGAATAGGGTTGCGGTTTCCAAATTAAACAGTGAGGATACATCCAATCGTTGTGTCCCATTTGAATCCTCACCGTCCAACATTCAAACTGTCTAATTTTAACGGAGGGTAGAGCATTGTTGACTTTTAAGACGGTTTGATGAAAAACAGTCGTGGAAGGTGGAAGCTGGAAAAGCGTTGCCGATTGGGAACGATACATATATTATAACCATATATTCACTTTTTTTAATAGCTCAGCCTTCAGCAACATTTTTTTTTTTTTAAATTTTCATAAAATTATTTTATTACTATAGAAAATAGGTTAAAAAGAATTTTTATATTCTTTAGAAAAGTTATATATATATATATAAAGTTTTTATTCAATAGAATAATAATAAACATAAAAAAACATGGTATATTTAGGTTATCCATATTTATCGACGTTATCCATCCGCTATATTAATACAGATGTACTAGTCTATAATATCTATTCTAATGAAATTGGGCATCTCACTCTACCCTAGCATCATTCAAGCTTTTCCCACTACATTTTGGTGTCACGTCTTAGCTTGCATATTATGGGTTTATTTCTTTGTATTTTGCATCTATCATCTTGTATTCACAACAGAAATTGAGCCCAAAATTCGACACCTTGCATGTCTGAAATTCAACACTTCTCTGTCGCATCTTCGACACATGCACTTTCTTTGGCCATCGGTGGCATACCGTCGGTCGAAGATCCGACGCAACCATGGTGTCACATATTTGACTGTTCTCTGTTTCAAAGTGTCACTAAAAACTTGCAAAAACCGTCGAATATCTGACGCTTATCTGTTTCAAAGTGTCACTAAAAACTTGCAAAAACCATTGAATATCCGACGCTTACTGTCACTTGAAGGGTCGGCCTTCTGACAGGCTGAAGTGTCGGAGTCATGGCAAAACCGTCGAATATCCGACACGTACCGACACTTGAAGGGTCGGCCTTCCGATGGGCTGAAGTGTTGGAGGCATGGCAAAGCCGTCGGTGGTTTTTCGGAAAGCATCGCATATTCGATGGGAAAGGTGTCGGAGCTTCAACAAAAGTGTAGGTTAGCCGTCGGCTGAAGGTGTTGGAGCTCCAACAAAAGCGTCGAAAAGCCGTCGGAAAAGCGACGCCTGGTGGTAGAATTAACAAAAAAAAATGACATGTTTCCATTCAGGAAGCAATGTACTGTAGTTCACTTAAACATGTAGTAACATTGGTAACATTTGAATGTCTTGAACGCACGAATCTTTTGTGGTTGGCCATAATGAGGAATGTATAAGTTGACGACTTCCAGAGTACTTACAATTTTGCATCAAAGTTGAAACCACCAGGTGCAAGCCCACCCTGAATAAAAGGTAAAGATGTTGTGTAAGTAGGATTTTACAATTTTTATGACATTTATAAACATGAAAGCAATTAGAGACTTCTCTGGATAAAAAGAAAGTAAAGGATTACATTCTAACAATCAACATGATCAAAGTTGCTTCACTAATATCTATGAGAAATTTATCAGTATCCCAACCTAGACATGTTGAATACAAAATATAAAATATTCGCTCAGAAAGGGATGCGATCCATTCTTCGAAAGTAGAAACTTATGAATTCAATCAAACAAAACAAGACTATAAGCCCCATTACCTGTCTAGGAATCTCCAGTGTTTGCGTCAATATTACCAAGCATCCCATAAATTCGTGCCATTTCCAGCTCGTGATGACAGCTGAAAAAAGTCATCATATATTAATTCCCAAAGATATCATCCATTTTACTACTGGACTGTAAACATTCAAAAATAAACATATAATTTGGTCCCTAGGAGAAATCACAAGGAAATAAAACTATCAAGGGGCGGATAATTGACATACTTTACACTGAATTTATCAGAATCCAATGACACTAGAATTAGCGTTTTGATAGAATGTTAGTGGGAAGTTTGCTTACCTATGCCTAGAGAGGGTTGCATGGATGCATTCAATTTTCAGTTTAAAATCATCTGGATTGTAGTCCAGCCATGTCAAATGCAAAAATTGATTAGCAATTTAGCAACTAAAAATAGTACATGTTAGAACTAAAAAAAACAATTTCAAGAATCATTCCCAAACATGGTTTACAGGAGATTGCAAAAATACAGGGAAAATCATGAATGTATGAGACAAGGAATATGCCCAAACACAATCCCTTAATATGCACATGATGGTGAAAATCCAAAAGTCCAAATAAATGCCACCAGAAAACATCCAAGGCCAAAGTCCTTGCAGGACAAGGAATGGCTTAATTTTGTAATAAAAAACTACAAGAACTATGTACATGCAACATTGTGCAATATTAAAGTGTGGTTTTAAACAAGCATCAGCAAAGTCCAACCATATCAAATGCAGTATAGCTGGAAACTTGATATTACAAAAGAAAAGCATGGCAGTCCCTTCTAAATTACATGAATTCATTAATAAAAAAATTCAAATGTCCAGCTGTAACCAAAGGATAATAGACACAATGTTAAGATGTTAAAAATATGTTGTAATAAGGGATGAATTACTTGAAAGTTCAAAAAATGCTATGTGTAGAGGTTGGATCAAAATTCAAAAAAATGATGTGCAGTTAAGAGGCTAGAATACTTTACATAAGTATATGCAACATTTTGACAAAAGAAAAGCATTCAGGAATTGAAGAAATATACACCTGCAAGTCCATATCTCTGCAGGAAACCCATTGTTGTTGTAGCATCCCAATCATACCTAGCAAAAAGGATAACCAAATTTTAAATTACTATTAAACCTGTCAACTTCTAATAGTACAACAGATGGAGATGAAGACAGAAAACAATGAATTTATATAAAAACTTAAAGAAGGATTGATATTTAATTGTGTTTTGTAGGCTCTTGTGGTTTGGGTTCAATTATAAGAGTTCTTGTAACCAAAACAATAAGGGTTAGACATGCTAAAGTGAAAATTTGACATCCCTTCAATTAAGCTTTGAAGTTTGACATAAACTAACATTAAAGCAAGGCACTGGGTTCCTTCACAATATCACCCAAGCACAATTTTTCCTAATCTTCTAGAAGTATAGGTTTAAGAAAAAATGTTACCATTGAAGCCTATACTCTTCTTCCAATTGACTGCTGCTTGTAGAAACCTAGCCTGCAAATTGAAATAGAACCAATTTTAACACTTGCATTAAAATAATAATAATAATAAAGGAAGTCAAAATAGCAATAGTTGAGTCCCTAGCCAAGACCGTGCTACCCATGTTGATGCTTTTGTTGATACTTGTTCTGAGTGGATGCCTAAAAACAACATTATATTGAAACTTCCCCTGATTCATTCAGGGATGAAGCTCTTAGATGGTTTCACCACCTAGCACTAAATTTATTAGTCACTTCCAACAAATCATAGGTGCCTTTGTTGGACACTTTGACATAGCTAGACCTATGATATTGGCATGAAACTTTTGTTCAACATAAAATAGAGGGATGATGAATCACTGTTTCATTATTACTTCTGAATGTGGCCTCAAGTTGTTCCCTCATGCAAAACAAATATTGATTATTGTCAACTTGTTGAGCTCACAAATTCACTTAAACCACGAGTACATCTTTACTTGCTTACAAAACATCCAAAGTGATAATAGAATGTCATAGAAAACTGCCTTGCATATATGAAGCTTTGGAGATTCAAGCTAGTCTAGACTTGCAACAATACCAAACACCTATTATTCATGTAGATAAAAACATTAGCATAAGTGGAGATAGCGTGGTTGAAACTTCAAACACAAACAAACATACATGATACAACTCTTCTGACAGACAATGTTGATCATCTGTTTTCATTTACAGTTCTTTACCTGACAACTCTTATGACATATTAGTATGGTATGCTTCTATATATATTTTTCATTCCAAAGCACACACTCTACCGGTGAACATTGAATTTTATGCATCAAAATAATCTAAGAAGTGTTTTAGATATGATAGATTTTCACTCAAGATGTCCAAATGAGTGATGATATAGAATCATTTTGTCAAACATATAAATAAAATGCATGCTCAAGTCCAAGTCAACTGAATGACTAAAATGTAAAATATAAGGAGTTTGTGGATGCCCAGTGGAGATATAAATCACTTGAGAAGAACTCAGGACATTATAAAGGATAGAAAAATAATTTAGTTGTCAATTAAAGATAAGGTCTAGAGAGAAGTGTTGTTATTTACAAAGAACTTCATAAATGCAATAAAGGATACCAAGGAGTGTTATGAAATGGTGCAAATTAGAGTCTTAGATGGCATAAAGTCCAATAATGTTGAAAAATGTGACACTAAGAAGGAATTATTAGTATAATTGAGTAGAATGTTAGAAGGATATGTTGAGATTACACATGAGATTCCAAGCAGTTTTCCTCCAAAGAGGAAGATTGGGAACAAGATAGACATAATTAATTCATCCATGTATGTACATGCTTCAGTAATTACTCTTCTTCATATTACACCATTTATCCTTCAAGTTAAATGGCATACACAACTTGTCAAGTATCGCTTTCCCATGTTCCAATATCCATTTCCATGGGATTACATTGGTTTATCTCATCGGAAATATCTGCATACTTTTCTTTGTGAAGAAAAACTTCCCTCAAAATGAGCCAGTTGGATTCTATAGCATATTACTAAGTTTTTTGGTGAGCTGGAAGAGCTATTTTTTAAGAACGTACATGGAAATCAAAAGTTTCACCTAGAATGGTAGATGCATATAATTTTAAATATGCATCATGTATGGAAATCACACATTGCAATAATACAATGATCCTCTTTTATACATTGAAACAATTTTTTTCACACAAACAAATTGATGTAAATCACTTTTCAATGATTGCTAGGAAGTGGCCCCAACATCATGATAATCTAAAGAATTAATTACACTGACAGACACAATATAAATGATAAAATTCATGAATATAGTATCCCCAATATGTCAAGGTGATCAAGATATGGTAGATCAAAACAAAGTACTAAGAGATTTGTTTTATGTGTGATACCTTTCGATCATTCTTGAGGGAATTTCATGTTGTTTCATGAGGGTTCAACTATATATCTTTCATACTACAAAGATAGCATATCAATTTATCAAATGAGCATTATTGAACATTCGTTGATTGCTTGAGCATACAAGCATCAGATGTGCCACACCCCTATGGTTTATATTCTTTTATCGTGCACAGACCTTGAAGACACCACCAACTTATACAAAAAATTTCCAAAAGATCAAAGGTATGCAAGCTTTATCGATGGACCAGCTCGCAAAGAAGTTCCAAAATCTGCAATAGAAACACAACCTCCAGCACAAAAACCTGCAACTAAATGTTCATAAAATGCCATCAATATTTTCATAAGATTCCTTAAGAAGTAATCATGTGCCCAATTGAATAAGATGGACTGTATGCTGACATGTCGATTGATCATCAATGAGGAAGTCTGCCATGTCAAACTGAAAGAAATAGCAAAATCGATTTATTAGAGTATATTAATCCCATGACATACCTACTAGTAACTATGACTCATACAAAGAACATGGTATGCATGTGTTTATCCTTAAATCTAGTCAATCTTAAACCTGGAAAACTAACATGATTCTATTACATACCTTCCAGTAACCCTTTCGAGTAATAGGAGCATATTGATGTTTACCCTTGAAGTGATTATGATCAACACCACCAAAATTCATCGCTGCAAATGGGATTTCTTCAATAAAAACATTTTTTCCTTGGGAAAGAACCTCGAAACTGTTTCCAACAAATGTGAAACTGTTGCCTTTAGCGAAAAGATGTCATACCAAATCCAGTGATCTATCATTGTAAATCAGTGAAAATGACTGATACTCTTTTTCAAGCCATGGATACCTCTGGAAGATTGCCTGAAAACAACAAAAATAAACAGTTTTTATAACTTAAGCATTCAAACAATGCCTTCCAGAAATAAAGTATCAAATAGATCTTTACTTTTTCAAGCAGATATCAATACTTTGTTACCATAATTATCAATGCAGTTATTCTTCTTTTGTATTCCAGAGTTGAGATGTTTGCTCTAAGTGACCACTTTAAACTCAGTGATAAATTGGAAGCAATAAAGAAAGATATAAATGCCTAATAAAATATTTGCACAAAGAAGACTTTGTAACAAATTAGCAATTATGAGTAATAAAGTGCACAGTGATGTTGGGAGGAAAAGTTACAATGGAAACTGAAAATACCAATGTGCACCATGCCCAACTCACAACCTACAGGGATAAGCACAAATATAAACATAGGTTTTCCACTGCACAATCAAACATGAAATTTGAACAAGTTATGAGATTAAGAAACAAATTACAAAACTACTGGGGAAAGATAAACTTGGGCAGATAACAATATACTCATGCGGAATAATAGGGAAACAATGCTTCAGATTCCATTTTCCTCACAAGTCTATCTATCTTTTTCTGTCTTTTGACCTTTCATATTCCCATCAAACTCAAATGCCTATCATATTTCTTGTAATCAAATGCCTACATTTAATTTTGTTGTCCTAGCTATATGGAATTGGTAAAGTATTACCAAGGGGCCAATTATCATGATAAATCAAACTATTTAAGGTAATTGTTTAGATCAGATAGAACAAAGTTCACCTCAATGTATGGTAATTATCATCAACAACTAAATGTATGTGTGTTCACATGCATAAATACCCAATACACAGCTCAATCAAACAAAAGAAAACATAATTATACCTTGATTTGTAGATCTTCACACTGTCTTCTTATGCTTTACCTTTCAAAACATCATTCAACATACTTCATATTTTGTCCTGTTGCAATAGTTTCATGTTAGGACCCATCAAATAAATTTATGTTTGTTTATGAAAATAACAAAACCAATCTAAATAAATACAGTTCTATTACAATGTAAATTACAATACTATTCAAGTAAATTAATTGTTAATAATAGATCACCTGATAAAACATGGATAACCAAAAATACTATGTATATAAGGCCATCAATCTAATCAAAACGCTATTTCTCGCCTCTTAACTATGGAAATGTTTCTCAACGCTATCTGTAACAAGTTCCAATGGAGGAGTCAAATAGAAATAGTGAAAATTATACATTAAAATTATAGAAATAGATGTTTTTTAATGTATTCTTCCTTACCATTCATTGAGCTCCTCTCTGTTTTGAGAATAATTTAATATTCTCTACTAAACAGGACCAACCACATGAAGGTGGAAGCTCTTTTGCCCCCCCCCCCCCCTCACATCACTCTCAACTCCCCAAACCCAATGCATCTACTTGCAAATAACAATTTATTTCACTATTTCACAATCCAAATAACAATGCATCTACAATGCATGTACTGCAAATTATTTCACTCAATAGTTGAAAGATGCTTTCATTAAATCATTCATTAAACATTCAATCATTCAACAACTGAAGAAAAAAAAACCATTCATTAAAACACTCATTTAGTCAATGGCAGAAAAAAATAAAAATCAGTAAACCATTCATCAAAGCATTCATTCAAACATTCATTCATGAAACAGATGAAAAACCCATTAAATGTTTTTTTTATAAATAAGAATTACTCAAAATTTGTTTAATCACTTCCTTTTTACTTTTCTTCTCTTTAAATATTTAGTTAGAGTCACATCTTCTGGAATCTGATCATTGGTATCCCTACTAGTCTGCTCGCAAGGTTGAACTTCAAGCGAGGGGAGATGAATTTCTGCAATAATGTCAAAATCTTTCATTAATATATTTATATTTTGATAAATACGAGTAATTAATTTAAAAAACATTATGAATGTGTGTTTTTACCTGCCATGGGCGCATCAACATGTTCAACATTATCTTGTACAGGCCCAACCTGTTCCATGTTATCTACATCTACATGCTTTGCAGTTGAATTGTGTAGAATTAGAATTAATGTTCATCATCTGCAATGGTCTATAAAAAATAGTAGCGCATTAATAAATTCATTACCAGGATGAGAAGCATGATCTTCGTTTGGTTGGTCATGTACATCCTCGACATGAACGGGATCATTACTTTCCTGCACAAAAATGAATAAATAATTTATGTTAATTTATTTATAAGGAATAAATTGCATGAGCATTAATAAATTATCATTAAACTATACAGTTTTTACATATCTGGGCACCAGATGGATCAGCAAAAGATCGTGCAGTATGCCCAGACAAGCTTCTCCGGTGTTCAACAACGGCGTCAAAGCCCTGTTCGAAGCCAAGCTTCATGTAATCCGCATTAGGAAATTCTTTGAACCGGTCAACCTT
This sequence comes from Pseudotsuga menziesii, assembly GCA_001517045.1. Taxonomy (NCBI): domain Eukaryota; kingdom Viridiplantae; phylum Streptophyta; class Pinopsida; order Pinales; family Pinaceae; genus Pseudotsuga; species Pseudotsuga menziesii. The sequence goes on along the minus strand of LPNX010209885.1, from coordinate 1,009,371 downwards.
CATATTTGCATGATGTCATTAATTTTACATTTTTTCCAGAACAAAACAAAAATAATAATCTGTATGATATTTGGATGCGGATTCAGGTTTTGCGATACTTACATATCGGGCCGCCAAGTTGGAGTAACCACTAGGCCCAAGCTTGTGTTGGCCAATTTTTACAATTCTTGCTTTTGTGGCCTTAGATGTGTCTGAAAGCCTAATTAAGTTTTTAAATACGTTAGTCAATGTACCAAAATTGATATAAAAACTAGCAATAATAAGGCTTACCACTACATTTTGGAATGTATTGCATACCTCTCTGTTCCAGCTGGTGGTATCTTTCTTGATTTTTTCAGGCCCTTCTCTTTTCCATCTTCCACCAGGGCTTTCCACTCCATAGAGGAAATCATTGGAGGGCGCTCATACCTAGGGTTCTTTTCTAGGTGAACCCTATACTGGTCTTGAACAATCTTCAAATTTTTTTTAGCCTTCTGTAGGACCTTCGATGTATCGAAGGTATCTTTTCCGAACAGACTAACCAAGTGATTAGTTAGATCATCCTTTAAATCTTTTGGCTGCTTGTTCCACATTGTCCAAATGGTGGGCCTGAAGATCTCCAAGGCCAAATCATTCATATGTTTATAAAATATATCATTTCCTACAAAACATGAATGCCATCATTAGTCAACATTAAAAAAATATCATCAGTATATTAGACACAAATTTTAAAAAACTAAATTGAACTATCTATAATGACCTGGAATCCTCTCTATCTTTATTGGAACCAGTTCTTCATTCACCAAAAATGTACACACTATTGAACTAGTGCTAGTGACACGAGAAGATCCAAGAAATGCTTCCACATCTCTATCTAACCCTGCATCCACCCCTTCTTCTACATCATCTGTTGTGGGTGGGGCAGCATCAACTGCACCCTTTGCTGCCCTCGGGGGTGTCGCAGAGTGTGTTGTCGACTGTTCAATGAACAATATGGGAGTAGTATGTGGTGTACGTGGAGTGGTTTGGTCACTGGGACCAACATTTCCTTGACCACCACTGATAATCTCTATAGCACGCTGTAAATTCAAACCATTGTATTATAAGTTCAATAGCATATAAAATCAAATATTATAATTTTTTTATAAATGAATTTACATTATTATTCGAGAACTTACATCCAATTGTTAACGTTGTTGTAACAAAAATTGAATCATTTTTTCGACCCCTTCTGTTTGTGGAACTGCCAATGTCAGAAGAATCAGTTCCTCATTTTGTTTTTTCCTTGTCTCTTGTAGCACCCTCAATGGGTCTGCAGAACTAAGCATTAATGGCCAAGTATTACCTAACCCAATTTCCAGTGAACTAAGCACCTCACGGTAGAATCGGGATATTGGGCCAAGTTTATTATAAATTCAATGAAGCAACCGATAGAGCAACCAAACATCCACTCTACAGGATATCCAAGAACTAACATCATTATATCTCTACTCATTCGATTTCCTACAAAGTATTGTAGCTTGCTTAGTGCTCCTCTCTGTTTATCATTTACGTTCAACTTCACGGTGAAATCAACAAGTCCACGCAAATATTCTAGTACATCGCTTTTAAAGTAATGGACAAATAATGATGTTGAGTTCTTGGAGATCCTATAGAGTGGATGTTTTAACCTCTTCAGTGCTACCCTGTAGTGCATAACCCAACACTTCAGAGGCATATTTCCGAGTGGGACTATTTCTTTGTCTCGCCTCCTTACCCGTGTAACAAGGTCCAAGGAGTAGCTTCTTTTAAGACTAACAGGAACAATGAGAGAATGGGTTTCATTGTTTAAATGTAATGTTGGATTTTGAATGAAACATAGAGTAAATATTATATCAGTTTGTGCATTATTGTTTGATTGATATAGTGTATCTTATCTGTGAATGGTTTACCAACATGTCCATACCAACATGGCTAATTAGGTCTCTTACAGTTTCCTTTACCCATGAAATGGTTGTTTCAATAATTTTTTACCAATGGCATGCCCAAATAAACCAAGAAATACTTTTTATGCATAAATATCTCCTCCAATATAACCCAGATTTTCCCTTTAGATCTTGTTACACCTTATATTATGAGGAAAAGAGCCCAAAACTTCATATTGCTACTCTTGTCTAGATTCACACCCATAACTGCTTAAAGGCATGTTCTATTTTGCAGGAGGACATGGAAAGTCCTTAATTGTGCCCAAAACTGAAAATGAAGACTTATAGGGCCTAGATTTAGGAGAAGGGGACATTTACATCCCTTTTCACTAACAAATATTGCCCAGAATGTCTCTATTCTACCCAGGCTAACTCATAATTGTCAACTAAACACTTGATGCAAATAGGGGGATAACACATATCAAAATAAGAGATCAAAGCAGTGATAAAGTCCTTTCAGAACTCAAAAAATCCATTTTGTAATGGTTGCATGGTAAAAATTATTTGGGTTTTAACTTTTTATATAATTTAATGAAGGAATACAAGTTGATAGTGATGAAAGAATTCTATAATTTCTAGTTATGCATATCCATGATGCGATTAGGGTGGTTCATGGTGGTTCATGAGGGATTAAGACTGAAGGCACTCTTTCAGTTCATACAATCATTCACAACAGAAATTGAGCCCAAAATCCGACACCTTGCATGTTTTAACCTCTTCAGTGCTACTCTGTAGTGCATAACCCAGCACTTCAGAGGCATATTTCCCAGTGGTAACCTACAACAATTATATATATAATCCATGGTTGTGAAGAGCGGACATTTCCAGATCTGCTACTTGGCACATTCAAGAATGAAAAGAATGTTTTAAATACATTTATATCAGTCTGTAATATTTGTTGATTTGTTCCTTTTAGCTTGTCATGATGATGCTTGTTTTCCCATATTAATTTTCAACCCTAAGGCAACGCTAACTTGTTTTCCCATACTAATTTTCAACCCTAAGGCAATCCCATAGTAGAAAGAACAAAAAAAGACTATTCCGCACAAATCAAAAGGCTCTTAAGTTAACTATATCATGCCTTCCTCAATGATTTGATGAAACCAAGGGGATGGAAAAAGGGCAAGGAAACATCAAATATCACTCACAGCAGGGAATAATTCTAAAGCTAACCAACTGTCATATTATTGTGTTAATTGTAAGAGGGGCAAAAAAAAATCAGACACGGTGAAAATTGACATAAAATGTTCAAATAAAAAATGGAGGACATCAAAATACCTAGTACTTGCTTCAAGACCTAAAGCATAAACCATAAGATTCATGATTGTCCATTAATGGCCTAGTATTACCTAACCCAATTTCCAGTGAACTAAGCACCTCATGGTCGAATCATGATATTGGTCCAAGTTTATTATAAATTCCAAGAAGCAACCGATAGAGCAACCAAACATTCACTCTACAGGATCGCCAAGGACTAACATCATTCAAGTGAAGGATGTATGTAGACTGTTGCAGACATTATATCTCTACTCATTCAATTTCATCTCTGTTTATCATTTATGTTCAACTTCACGGGAAATCAACAAGTCCAAGTAAATCTTCTAGTACATCGCCTTTACAGTAATGGAAAAATAATGATGTTGAGTTATTGGAGATCCTGTAGAGTGGATGTTTTAACCTCTTCAGTGCTACTCTGTAGTGCATAAAACAACACTTCAGAGGCATATTTCCCTGTGGTAACCTACAACAATCATATATATATATATAATCCATGGTGGTGAAGAGCGGACATTTCCAGATCTGCTACTTGGCACATTCAGGAATGAAAAGAATGTTTTAAATACATTTATATCAGTCTGTAATATTTGCTGATTTATTCCTTTTAGCTTGTCATGATGATGCTTGTTTTCCCATATTAATTTTCAACCCTAAGGCAACGCTAACTTGTTTTCCCATACTAATTTTCAACCCTAAGGCAATCCCATAGTAGAAATAACCAAAAAAGGCTCTTAAATTAACTATATCATGCCTTCCTTAATGATTTGATGAAACCAAGGGGATGGAAAAAGGGCAAGGAAACATCAAATATCACTCACACCAGGGAATAACTCTAAAGCTAATGTACAAAGCACATTATGCCTCCTACCCCATCCCTTTGATGTCTACATCTTGTTTCTCTCACCTTGCACCAAGCGAATGTACAAAGCACACTTGCCAACATCTCTTCAAACTACAATAGAATGGAGGCACACCATACAAGAGCATGTTGCACCTACACATATCATTTTGGACTCCCTCTTCACACCTCGATCATTGTCAAAATAGTTGTTACAAGATACCACTAATATATTATTAACAAGTAATGTAATATCGACCCTTGTGTACACTTCAATTTTCTTTTTCTAATCAAAAGTTTTTTGACTTTATAACTGTATAGTAGTTTATGAGAGAGATATTTTTGGGAGAGATATTTCAGAACCTAGAAATTAATTTTTATATATTTATAACCTGGTATAGTCCCAGTCTAGTCCCACCAATAGCGGTTCGAGAGCCGCTCATTTTATATCTTGCTCCGGATAAAGACCCAGGTGCAGCTCCAGTATCGGAGTCTCTACTAGGGAAGATTTGTTGTCCGGCGGACGGGAGACACAGAGAAGAGGGATTTCTTTTTTCGACAGATGCCAAGTGAGTGAGAGACGTGCCCAAGCCCAGGAGCCTTGGAAGAAGGCCGAGAGGCACTGAACTGCGATGGCATTGTATAGGGGTGCGTAAGCAAAAAATGTGACTATCGCCTAAAGCATAAAGTGGGGAATGATGGGGTAGAAGGTCCTTAAAGACTTATTTCTATCATGTATTAAAATTTCAACATTCCATATCATGTAGTAAAATTTCAACATTCAATAGCATTGGATCAACATATCATTTGAAAATCATTGACAACGTTACACACCCATGTTGTCACAACTATGTTTGGTTCAAGACTGAATTAAATCAACAAAATTCTTGATATGTATGTTAGGGGCCAAATATGAGGGATTCCCGCCATCTATTTGATGAAATGTTTGAAACAAATGTTATGTAATATTGCGTAAAATGGTAATTAATTTTAGATTTTTCTTCTTTAAATTTAAATTTAATTTCAAGTTTTTGAAAATTTGAAAATCATATTTTCATAATATACTGAGTTTCTATGTCTGGTAACAATAATTAATGTGATTTGGTGTCCCACTAAGTAGACATACGATCTATAGCAAAAAGAGCAGGAAAATAGAGCAAGTTCAAACCTAGAAGTAGTTACTTTAGGCGCCATAAGTGCCACTAGGGGGAGTGTTGTTTCATTTTAGGTTAGCTTTGACAAGTCTCGGGTTGGGTGAAGGTGCAAAGGTGATGAGATCCTAAGTGGTAGTTGATTGCTTAATCACAAGGTTACAAGAATGAGTGTGCGATCTGAATTGACTGAAGAGTTCGATACGAGTGTGCCAGTCATGCCAAAATTAGGAATCAGGGATTCAAAACCCTAACCCTAAATAACGCTAATTATCCTACATTATCCTACGTAAACAACTTTATATTAGTCAAAACAAGGTGGAAGAATTCGAGAATCTGATTTGGGTGTGGTTAATCCTAGGGCCGAATCCGGTAATTGTGCTTAATTATGATTGTCAAGGGGACTAAACCAACACGATTGTGGAGGTCAATCTGTTAATGGGGAAAAAATAGAAAGAGGAAATGAGTAGGCATGTATGTCATGAATCCTTAAAAAATAATCATAGAAAAAATGATTTTAGTGACCATTAAATCTTCCTTAGGGTTATATATATATATATATATATATAATATTTTGTGTATAATACTTGATTTAATTTAATATAAATATTCATGTTAACAATAAAGATCAAATTGATGCATGGAATTGTAAAATGAATACAATAGACAAAGATGACAAGGGGGAGGCAAAAATACATCCCCAAGGAATGCCTAAAAGAAAGAAAACGAACCTAACAGAGTGAAAGTGTTATAGCACTAGAAAGTGCCAGTCCATTGAGATGGGGAGTAATGAAGAAGCTCAAAGAAGGAGGTTCCTTGGTTGAGACTTGTTTCTTTGGAGAACCTGTATTTTTGAGAGCATAGTTGCCTTGCTTAGCCTATCCATGCATTTTTCATTATCTGGCCTCCTTTCTAAGAAAAACAATAGGAAGAAGCTTAGGGTTGCATGGATGAATTCATTGAGTCTCTTTGCGAGGAAAAAAATAGGAAGAAGGTCAGGGCTTACACAGAGAGAT
>LPNX010209885.1:971088-996088 GCA_001517045.1 Pseudotsuga menziesii | reverse complement strand
GACGATGATATGAAGTAATTAATTTGATCTAGGTTTAATTTTAATGATGAAGATGATTATGATGATGATGATGATGACGACGATGATGAAGATGATGATGATGGCGATGATGACAACGATGATGATGATAATTATGATTTTTATGACGACGATGACAATGATAATGATGATGAAAATGATCATGGGGATAACGATGTCATCTTCATAGATTATGATGAAGATGATGATGTTGGTGATGATTATGTTGATGAGGATGATGATGGTCATGATGATGAAGATGACGATGACGAAGACGATGACGATGAAGATGATGATGATGGTGATTATGATAATGATGATTATGAAGATTTTGATGATGATGATGATGATGATTATATATGATGAAAATGATGAGGATGGTGAGGATGACGACGATGATGATGATGATGATGATGTTCGTAACTCTTTTTAAAAAGAAACAAGATAAAAGAATAGGTCTAATTAAATATTTACCTTTCATTATATTTCATCGTTGACGACGACGACGATGACGATGATATGAAGTAATTAATTTGATCTACGTTTAATTTTAATGATGATGATGGCGAAGAAGAAGATGATGATGATGATGATGATGATGGTCATGATGATGAAGACGAAGATGATGATGAGGGTGATTATGATGATGGCGTCGATATTGACAGTGATGATGATGAAGATGATGATGATGAAGATGAAGATGAAGATGACGATGATGACGACGATGATGATCATGAAGATGATGACGAAGATGAAGATGTATGATGATGAAGATGACGATGAAGATGATGATGATGATGATGATGATGATCAACATGAGGACGATGGTGATGGTGATGGTGATGAGGTTAGTAACTCTTTAAAAAAAAATAAGATAAAAGAATAGGTCTAATTAAATATTTACCTTTCATCAATTATATTTCATCGTCTTCTTCATCCATGTCATCGTCTTCTTCATCCAAGTCATCATCTGTATCATCAGATCCATATTCAATGTTGTAAGGGTTGGTTGTATCATCATCATCATCATCATCATCAGTTATGCTCATCGTGTCATCGTCAGTATAACTTTCATCGGCATTATTTGCTACATCATCGAATTCAACTGTTTCTTGGAGTACATCTTCTGTTGGATCATCATCATCACCTAACTCATGTTGATCATGCTCTACGTCATCATATCCTTCTTCCAGAGAACCCTCTTCATTAGCATCATCTAGGTTATACTTTACCGGCCTTCCCCTCGGATCGTGTCTCACAACAAATGACGAGCCCACTTTACCTGGAACCTCTGAGTAAAATACCTGTTCACATTGGCTTGGAAGAACATAGGGCTCTATTCCTGGCTCAAACAACCTTGTGTTTACCATGGTAAATCCATTATCATGTTCAATAATAGTTCTATCGGGATCACATTGATTCAATCGTAACCTGTACCATTTGACAACGAATAGAACTACCTTAAAGGATTTAAAGTCACATTGTATAATATCTTCCAAATACCCATAGTATTGATTTTTTGGGACTTCTGGATGTCTATCAGTTCTAGATGAAACATTGGTAATCTCAAAGACAGCAGATATCCCAGAATATGATGTTTTATTTGTTTCATCCAATTTTTTGATCCAATATCTACCTCCATTGCAGACCATAGCCTTATGGTGTTTTACCTGCAATAAGCAATACACGAAAAGGTTACACAACCATTCAGTCCTTATGCAGCAATACATGAAAAAGAAGAACATGTACGTCAAAATGTAATTTTCAAAATAAAAGATTTAGAGGGATTGATTAATTATATGCTTTCCATTTTATCTTTTACACCATATGCCAAATCGATTTCCCTTTCTGTTAGATTTCTATCTCCATTGCGTTGTGCTGTTTTTACTAATGAAGCCACGCCTTCCCATGATATTCCATGACCCGATTGTTCACATCATTCAATTCTTACCTTCATCGAGTCAAGATTGTTTGTGATGTATAAATGAATTGCATCCCATTCTCGACCAACTTTTTAATGACAATAACCATTAAAATGAAAGAAATGTGTAAATATCCTAAACAAAGTATATGCTCTTAATTAAAGCTATTATAACTAGAAAATACAATTAGAATATGAACGATATAATAAACATCCACTAACTAATAATTACCTTTCATCTTCCTCAATATACCTTTCCCCTTCAGTTGCTCCCCTTCAAATTTGTTATTGGAGTCCGGATCACAAATGTGACGTAAATTGAGCTTTGACGTTAAAATAGGAAGATATTCATTAACATACAACATGTTTTGGTATACCGTATATCCTTCCATCATAGAACCCTCAGTATGTGCTCGTTGTCTCACCAAACCCTTCATAAATTTCAAGTGCCTCTCAGCCATCCACATGGACCTTGAGTGCACAGGTCCACACAACTCAATCTCCTCAACTTGGTGTATGAGGTAGTGTTCCTGTGCATTGAAAAATGTCGATGGTAGATGCTTTTGCATTTCACACATGAGATGAGGAATTTCTCTCCTCCAATACTTTATATCTTCTTTATGGATTTCTTTAGATGTCAACCATCTACAAGTGACGCAAACCAATAACGATATTTAACAAAAATAAACATTAAATTACAATATATGCTTAAATAGTGCACAAAAAAAAATATAAATTATACGAAGAATTAAAGAAACACTAAGCACATGCAAGTAATCGCTAGTTACCTCATGTATTTACCAAGATTATATATAACTTGTTTGACATTGTTGTCGAAATTGTCCGAGAGAGAGAGAGAGGTAGAACATACTGTATCAATATACAAACCACACTATTTATTAAACAAAGAGTATACAAACAAGCAAAAAATATATATACGCAGTAAAATGAAAAATAAATAAATTATATGGACATAACAATAATAATTACCTTGATGAAGACATGCCAATCATGTGTTTTGACCCTTGCAAAATCAACTTTTTTGGTTATGATATTCTTCAAGTTCGAACAAAATCTAGTGGAAAATTTAATTTTCCGCATTACTTCTTTGACAACATTGCTTTGTTGCTCCGTAAACATCCATGGAATTGAGTTTATATTAACTTGTTCTCCGTTGGTATGAAATTGGGTGACACATTTCATTGCATGGTTGCTTTCTTGAATGTCTTTGCAAGCTTTCACAACTTTATCTTTCTCCCTCCTTAGCTCAGTAGTCGCCATAAGGTTTCAGTAACATTCTTTCCACTATGCATTGTATCAAACAAATGAGCAATTTGTAGGTGCTCATGGTAGGGAAACTTGGTGAATTGAATAGGATAACTTTTCATTCCTCGTGGAATCCCATTAATGCCTTCATGATCACGATGGAGATCATAAATATTATTTTATAAATAAATTACATCATAAATCAAATATGGCCACTACAGTAAACAACTCACAATAAAAATTAAAATACATAACAATTCATATACGATGGTCCATACATACCATGATGACGATTTCTATTGTATTGCATCTTCCAAAGGTGAGGTGTCATTCTCCATGGTTTTAATGCACTCTCATGCTTCCCATTGAAAAGATTTTTTTTCAGTTGTTCTATACCTGTGATTCTTAGAGAGGAAATGCCTATACTCATCAAACACCTCATTTCTTAAGCTTTTTGAATGATAAGATTTTATCTTAGGACCACAAACTGGACATGCAAATTTACCCTTTGTCTGAAGACCTACAATAATTAGATATGGAATATCTATGTCAAATATATTCATATATAAACTATTCTAGCTACTTCATATAATTAAATGCAATTAAAATGGAACTTAAAATTACAAACCACAAAATGAATTTAACGCAGGGGCGTCGTGTATTGTCCATACAACCATTGCATGGAATTAAAATTGCCTTTGTCGTATTGATCTAGATACGTCATACATAGTGATGCCATTCCATAACTTCAATAACTCATCTATAAGAGGTTCGATGTATACATTCATATCTTTGACTTGGAACTTACCTGATTGATTTGAAGTACATATAAAACATATCATTATGAGAACCATTAAGATATATAAACCATGCACAAGATTAAAATAATAGATATATATATATATGAAATTAGAAAGCATAATACGGCAAATGAGATGCCACAACTGCATTATAAATAAAACAGTTGTAGACAAAAAAACCTGGAATAATCATCGACAACATTATGTGCTCCCTCTTTATTGACAACCATGGAGGAATCTTATTGTTGATAACAAAAATAGGCCACACCGTGTAAATGGATTTCATCTGTGCAAATGGATTAACACCATCTGCTGCCAAAGAAATCATAAGATTACGTGGTTCTTCTTTAAAGTGAGCCCACTTTTCATCCATATCCCTAAAAGCAGAACCATCTGCAGGCATTCGGATAACATCATCTTGATTTCTGTTCCAGGCATGGTAATCCATAAATTGCGCTATGTTTTTGCACCTAAACAGTCATTGCAAACATGGAATGATGGGAATATAACGAAGAACCTTCTGAGGCACATTTTTTGTTACTTTATCTGTACGATATCTACTTACATGAAATTCTGTTGCAAATTCATGTTGATTATAATATATAACATGGTCATCAAGGCATGCATGAATTTCTTCATAATGCATTCCAATCTCTTTCATGATGGAAGATAAATCTCGATATGTGCGAGGTAAAATATTTGATGGTGGTAACAAAAATTCAACTATCAAGTTACAAAATAAAAAATAAAAAATAGTTAATGTAATAAATAAATAATATTAATGAAACACGCTTCTTTGTTGCTAAATTTCTATGGTGGTATGTTATTGATGTTGTTGTCGGAGAAACCACAGTATCGAAATGACCAAGTCGACGTTTCGAATCCATATCAGGATTCATCATCAGGACAATGTCGAATGTGGAGAGAGTGAGAATTTTTGATAAATACTGGAACTGGGTAGAAGAAAGGAAAGGTCAATGTCGGCCTCAGAGGCTATGGTTTGCTAGGTTAAAAAAAATTATTTTCATTTTATTTTGTTTTTAAATATGATTTTTAATTGTGCGACACTTTTTTAAAAAATTTCAATATATTTGTATACTAAGTCATGTTTAAAATTTTTAAAATTTAAATTCAAATATGATTATTCATGTGTAAATATTCAAAAAATTGTTGAAATGAATTTTATTATTATTAATCAATTTAAATTAATTTAAAAATATGTTTATTAAAGGGTCTAAGAGCATTAAATATTGTTAAAAAAAATCTTTAAGGCTAATAGAAAGTTAAATAAATTTTTTAATTATTTTCATTTATAATTAAAAAAAATTATTATTAATGAGTTAACAATACAATTATTAGAGGAATATAGATAAACTTTATCACGATCCTATATATGTGATGGATTATTTTACATATCTTAGCATCCATGTGATTGCAATGTTTGAAATACCATTCATAACCTTCAAGTTCATTATCAACAATACAACAGAGAGAATATTTGTTTTGGAACCTTCATAAAGGGGTTCATATGCCCTATCGAGAAGAGGTATATCGTGAACATCATCAAATTCATCATCATTTTCATTATCAACGTCATTGTCATCATCCATTCTAACATTAAATGAATCATGAAACAATGTATTTGTACCATCATCTTCAATTACATTATCGGTATGATCATCTTGTTCAATATGATCATTCACTTGTTCTCCATTAAACATACACGCTCCATGATCCTGATCCTGAACTTGTTCTAAAAGCACTTCCTCTAGACGATATGCTGTAGGGTGTCTTTTATTTAATATAAATACATGGAAACATTAATATATGAAAAATAAAAATAATACATACAATTACCAAAACAAAGAATATAATAAACTTTATAATGCTAAATCTACAAATGGACGATATTCGTTCCCCCCCTCAGCGTGTCCATGTTCCCTGCAATGTTTTGTGGATGTTGAGATCAATATTTTTATCCTCTTAAATCCCCTGCCTTGAGTACACGGACAATAACATTTTCCATCACCCCTTCGTTTCGCTGCATCCCATATTCTAGCAAGCAATTGTCGGTTCTCTTCGTTTGGATCCGAAATATTTCTATTTGACATTTTGTCACAAACTTTGTGAATGAATACAACCGGTTGTCTTAAAAATCAAGTTCCACGCATCAACATTTTGTCAAACGGAGAGAAGTCAAAGAATAAAAAAATCTCGGCAAACTGTCTGTCGAAGAGAAAAAAAATTCCCACAACCGCCCGTTGAAGAATAAAACAATTCCTGAAAACGTCCATCGAGGAACAAATAATTTCGCAAATAGTTCGCTGCGTCTACAACAAACATGTCGAAATGTTTTAAAAAGTTAAATATTTATAATGGCCCGGCGTCGGATATTCGACACCTTGAACATAGTTACCATTGAAAATATGGGACCAAAATTTTCAAATCTTTCAAACCTTACATTATTTTTTTTTTTAAACCTACACATACCGTCGGATATCCGACACTAATGGGTCGAAAAACTGACACTCTCGTGTCAGATATTTGACACTTTTGGGTCGACATACCGTCAGATATTTGACACTATACCATTGAATAACCGACACTAATGGGTCGAAAAACTAACACTCTCATGAGTCGAATATCCGACGTCTAATGTGTCGAATATTCAACGGCACTATTAAACTTTCATGATCGTCGTTCTTCTCAATGATTGTTGTCTGACACATCCGTACGAAATGTCAGATGACGTCGGATTTTGGGTTCAAATCCTGTTATGATTCTAGATGTTCATATCATGGATATTGTCTCCATTAGTGCTTTGTTTTGTAATTCATTTTGAAACCCTTAACCTAACACAACTCAATGGAGAATGCTAGCAACCACAGTCTACAAAAACCATCCAGTGTTATTGCTTGCACTCAGTAACATCACAACAATCAACATGCATACAACAATGAAACATATGGACCTTTCAGTCCTTATGATACCCTTCTTGTTTGTTCTTGCAACCTTCCTTTAGTCATGTCTTGTTTGAACCAATTATTTGATAATATCCTAATCTCCAAACCCTTCACCCCCCGCCCACCCTCTCACGCTCCCAACCCACCCTTCCACACTTCCCATGTGCAATGTTGGAAACTTTCATGGTGATTGTGTGCCATTCATAAGCTTTCGTTATAAGTGGGTGCATCTGGTTTCAAGCCTTCTTGGGGGAACCCGAGGTGCAAATGTAGCCTCCTCTTCTAAACCCCTTTGATTCAAGGATGCAATGAAAAGTAGACTTTATGCTCCTATAAAGGCAAAGAAGCCTCTTAGTCCTAACTTCATAGTGGATAAATCAAAACACATTCCAATATTGGAAGTGTTGGATACCAAGCTCTATACTTACGCTAATTTGTATCAAAGAGATGTCATCATTTGTTGTTTCAATGGCTTTGGCATTTTGCAGCAAGGCTTCCTAAGTGGTTGAATCGTACATGGAAATCCAATTGTGAGCTCCTTCTCTACTCTAAGGGTTAGTTCAATGTAATTTTAAAATCCGCAAAGGGTCGCCAAAAAGTGTCCAAAGAATTACCATAGTTCTTGAGAAGTGCATGCTGTTGATTTTTCTAAGCAGCATCGAGAGTTATTCTCTTCAAAGAATGGGGACACCTGGTCCAGGACCACGGTGTAAACTCAACCCAGTGTTAAGTGACCATTCTGTTCAATGGTAGATATCTGGTCCTTGACCATGATATAGACCCAGCTCTTCCCTAGGTAGACTCAACCCAGTGTTAAGTGACCATTCTATTGAATGGTAGACATCTGGTCTGGGACCACGATGTGGACCAGTCTAGTACTGGTAGACTCAGCTTAGTTTTGAGTAGCCATTCTCTTACAGAATGGAGGCACTTGGTTTGTTACCAAGTATTTGACCTAGGGTCAAATTATGCAGCCTACGGCTGAGGCACTTGGTCTGTTACCAAGAAGGCACTGTAAGCCCTAGACTTGGTCTAGGCATGTGTGACACTCTAACCCTTGATCTATGGGCTTTGTGTACTTCTCCAAGGCTTAGCTACCCTTGGTTAAGTTACCCTAGTACGCGATCTTGGTGTCACATGGAGTGTGAGATAAAAACATAGGTAACTCTCTTGTTTTATGATGATGTACTTTTGGAATCAAAAAGACCAAAGGTAATGACCATAGGGGCACTTGGAAAAAAGCTAAAGTCAAAAGTCAAAAATACACAAGGAATTTTGAACCACAAGTGAAAGTCAAAGTTGCATAAAGACTTTTGGTGAAAGTCAAAAATACATAAAGGACCTTTTAGACTACTTAAAAGGTAAAAGTGAAATTAAGAAATAATAAAATATTATTATTTTGTTCTTCCTAATTTTTGCCCACTTACAGGAAAGTGAAGGTTATAAAGGAAGATCAAGTCATTTAATTATCACATATTCACTTGCTCACACAGGTATTGATGCTACTGAATATTTCTAAACAAAACCCTCAGCTAGGGTTTCTTTATTTTTTTTGTCTTAGGGTTTGTTAAACCCTCATCTTCAGCAGGCACATTCATCTCAGATCTCGGGCAGCTTTCTCTCTTATCTCGAGCAGGCTCAGTATCATCCTTTTCTCTTCTCGGGCAGCTCGGGTTTCTTCTCGAGCACCCCTTTTCTTCCTCGGGAAGCTCTGCTAGCTCTACAGCAGTGCCTGGGAGCACTTCTGTGCACCCACAGTGGGGCCCGTGAGCCACCACAGAGCCCTGGGCAGCAAGCTGCAGCCACGGGTTGCTCACAGCAGACCCGGACTTCCTGCTACAGGCCTCAAGATGTTAAATAGAAAACCTAGAGGACTTCCGGGAAGGCCTTAAGGCCTCGGCCCAGCAGACAAGTGTCTACCCTTCACCCTAGCAGCAGCTGAAGGGCTTTTCCCTAGCTCCGGGATACCCATAACAGACTCCGGGCAATCTGGGCAGTATAGATATGCCACTCGGGCATATGAAGAAGTGAACAAAAGTCTCAGGTAGATGAAGAAGTGAACAACAATCTCGGGTAGGGCAGAGAACAGTCGAGCAGGGTCAGACAGAGATCTGGGCAGGTAAGAAAATTCTTAGGCATCCTGTCATAATTTTTGAGCAGTCTGTTTTGTACTTCAGGCAGGCCTGATCAGTTCGGGAAGACTATTTTTTTGGCATTCTTGATCATTTTGGTTAACTAGGGTTTGAAACCCTTAGTTTATTTTTGCTAAGAAAATTTTTATTTGATCATCTGTAAACTATGGTTAAGTCCAGATTGGGGTTTAAGGAACTTTTTGAAGAATTTCCTAAGAAATCTCATTTACGAGATGAGCTACTAATGTTTTTTGGGGTTTTTGTCCTTTGAAGGCCTTGACCCAAGGAGCGTCTTTGCAAGCTTCTTGCATCATCACCATTGTTTGCAAGTATGGATCCTTCATAGTACTCTGCATTTACAAGGTCGAATTAAACCTAATTATTTACAACAAAATCCACTGAGAAAAATAATGAAATTTAGTAGTTGGTATTAATCCATACATTTTGTAATAACTTCACACAATTTTTAAACAGAAATGAGTTCCCAATTACACACACACATACAAGTAATTAAGGGAAAGAGAAATAAAAATTGAAATAATAAGGTCCATCAATGCATATTTAAATATGATTGTGGAGTAAGACCTAAAATTAATTTTGATTGGCAAAGAGCTCCTCTTTCTTGAACATAAGAAAATAGGTTAATGGCCCAAGACCCAAAGGCATCTAGCTAGATTTTTTCCCCCTTACAGGCCATGAGTCGATTATTTCAAGTGACGTGGTTTTCCTTGAATAATGGTGATGAGTCAGCTTGCATTTGGCGACATCAGTCAGTGATGATTGTCCTAATTGTCAATTTGACAACTAAGTTATGATAGGTTTTTCCATCTTCCAAAAGAAATCTAAATAATTTAAATTGGGAAAATTTTCACAATCTTCTAAAATACATAGTTTCAAATAGCAAAGTGAACAAAGGCGTGTACAAAGGCCCAGAATGATTATGACAACACAAGCAGCCCATTTTATAAAACAATGACCAATTTGAGATAGTGATTTACCAAAATGATATAGTGCAACCAACCACCTTATTAAAATGCCTAGTCATAATCAACAACACCAGTCAAGGTGGAGTTTCGATACCAATTGGAACAGTGACCTACAAATGGTGTACTTCTATAATTAGTCGCTAGACATTTTTTTATGGAGTTTATTTGTTGGTATTGGACGGTTTTTGTTCCTTAGCCATTGATATCGTTACATGATGCTCTAATACCTACCATCCATCTTGGTTTCTAGCCTTTATTTTTTAGAGAATTAAATTTTTGAAAGTTTCTACTACTAAATCTTCTTCTCAACAAAAGTAGCCTCGACAAAGAGACCGACAATAAAGAACTATGGTGCATAATAAGAGATCAAGTCTGTTACTCATTTGCTTCGAGATACCAAATTGCTTTCAATATGATCAATGAACATTATATATTTATTTGCAAATTAGATAGTTGAAGTTGAGATATCCTTCATCTTTAGACTCTAATATGAGGAAGGAAACATTTGATAATACTAGCTCCAACATAAGTCTATTGTGGATATCTCACTAGCCAAATTGTGGACACTTAACATTGTGATTAAGTTTGAACATAAAAGTGATTACTCCTTTGTATTTACACCCTCACCATACACTATCCAAGCCCAAATGTGTGATGAATCCATGCATCTTCATAACATCAAGAGACTCATCCACTACATCATGCACCAACCCCTCCTTGTGATATAGATTCCCATGAGATGTACTTTAGGCTTTAAAATGTGAAGGAACTTAAAGTGACATATGGACACACAAGAAAAATAATAGATGGTGCCATTTTTTCATCTTAAAAAACATTCCTAGAACCCATCTTGGCCACATGTTGGCATGAACTTGGATAGATTCATCGTAGGTGAGGAATGGGCACACCAACAAATGGAAAACATAGGAACTCTACTAAATGTTGTCATATAAAATTTAAGTTGACGTAAAAATTTGGCTCATTAATGTCTCTTTCCATTTTGTTAATGCATAACTAGTATAAAAGTAGTACCCATAAAACAATCCAAGTTGGTAGAATAATAATATCTCAAAAAAATATATAAACAAAGATCATCAAGTCCAATGCCATTATAAATGGCAAAGAAACTAGAGTTCTTATGTTAGCCTAATATTCCCACTTTGCTTTTAAACCATAAAACTATGTTTTTGTCGTGATCAATGATAATAGTTCTCCATGTGAACTATAATGTTCCATGAAACTCGTTGATTAAAGGCCAATGATAAGAATAGGGTTGTAAAATAGAAAATTATTTATTATAGAGATGTCTTTCCTTTTCATATTTTTCATGGCCAAAGAGTAATATGGATTTTATATGCTAGGATGCGACATTTTTTGTTTCCTAGCCATTGATATCATCAGACGACACTCTTAGCCCTTAACATCGTCCATCTTGGCTTCTAGCGTTGATTTTTAAGTGAATTAATTTGTTCAAAGTTTCTTATATCGACTCTCCTTCCCAAGAGAAGTGGCCTCGACGAAGAAAACGACAACAAAAAACGATCGTGCATAATAAGTGATCAATTGTATTACTTATTTGCTTCAAGATACCAAATTTATTTCAATACAAACAATGGCAATTGTATATTTATTTGCAAACTAGATAGTTGAAGTTGAGAAATCCTTCGTCTTTAGACCCCAAGATGAGGAAGGAAGTTCCAGATGGTACTAGCTCCAATAGAAGTCCACAATGGATCTCTTAGTGGCCAAATTGTGAACACCTAACATTGCAATTAAGCTTGAACGTAAAAAGATTACTCCTTTGTATTTACAACCCCACAATACAGTATCCAAGCCCAAATGTGAGATGATTCCATGCATCTGGGTATCATATATACTCATCCACTACACCATGCAAAAACCCCTCCTTGTGATACAAGCATGATATCAAAATGTGAAGGCACTAGAAGCGACATATGCAAACATAAGAAAAGTAAACAATGGTGCCATTTTGGCATCTGAACAAACATTCTTAGAATCCATTTTGGCCACCTGTATGCATGAACTTGGATAAATTCATGGTAGGTGAAAAAATGGATGACATGAGAACTCTTGTAAATGACATCGTATAAAGTTCAAGTTGACATGAAAGTTGTCTCATTAATGTCTCTTTTCGCTTTGTTAATGTGTATCTAGGATCAAAATACCCATCAAACAACCCAATTTGGTAGCACAATAATATCTCAAAAAAATATATAAACAAAAACCAATGGCATTATAAATGGCAAAGAAAATAGAGCTACTAAGTCAGCCCAATATTCTTCCTTAACTTAAAAACCATAAAAGTATCTTTTTTCATGATAAAATAATAATAAGTATCCATGTGGACAATAATGATCCACGGAATTCATTAATATTAAGGCCAATTATAAGAATAGGGTTGTGAAATATAAAACTCTATTCGATAGAGACAAATTTCCTTTTTGTATTCTTCATGGCCAAAAAGTAATATGGAGTTTATGTGTTGGGATGGAACAGTTTCTATTTCCTAGTAAGTGATATTGTTAGACTATGCTCCAAGTCATGTACACAATCCATCTTTGTCGATAGCATTGATTTATAAAGGAGTTAATTTGTTCAAATTTTCTTCTCTCAACTTTCATTCCCAATAGAAGCAACCTAGATTAAGATACTATCAATTAAAAAACCATGGTGCATAGTAAGTAATCAAGTTTGTTACTCATTTGCTTTGAAATACCAAATTGTTTTCAATACAATCAGTAACAATCAATATTTTATTTGAAAATTAGATAGTTGAAGTCAAGATAGCCTTCATCTTTAGACCCCAATATGAGGAAGAAAATGTATGATGATGCTAGCCCCAATTGAAGTCCATTATAGATCTCTCGTCATACAAACTGTGGACACATAACATTGCAATTCAGTTTGAACATAAAAGATATTTCTCCTTTGTATTTGCACCCTTACAATACACTATCTAGGCCCGAATGTGTGATGAATCCATGCATCTTGATACCATCAAAAGACTCGTCTACTACATCATGCAGCAACCCCCCCTTATGATACTGAGTCTCATGGGATGCAATTTAGGCTTTGAAATGTGAGGGCACTAGAAGCGATATATGCACATAGAAAAATAATCGATGATGCCATTTTGGCAAATGAAAAAACATTTCTAGAATCCATTTTGGTCACTTATCATGCATGGACTTCGATAGATTCATGATAGGGTGAGGAAATGGACATGCCAACGAATGGATGACGTGATATCTATGGTAAGTGATGTCGAATACAATTTAACATAAAATTTGTCTCATTGATGTCTCTTTTATCTTTGTTAATGAGTAACTAGTATAAAAATACTTGTCAAACAACCCAAGTTGAGCATAATAATATCTCAACAAAACACATGAACAAAAATCATCAGGTTCAAGGCCATTATAAATGGCAAAGAAACTAGATCTATTATGTTATCCCAATATTCCCACTTAGTGTATTAACCATAAAAGTATTATTTCATTGTGATAAAATGATAATAGTTGTCCATGTGAACAATAATGGTCCACAAAACCCATTAATTTAAGGCTAATGATAAGAATAGCGTTGTAAAATAGAAAATTCTTTATTATAGAGATTCTTTCCTTTTCGTATTCTTCACAGCCAAAAAGTAATATTGTCTTTGTGTCAGAATGGTATCGTTAGACGACACTCTAAGCCCTACACATCATTCATATTGGTCGCTAGCATTGATTTCTTAGAGCATTAATTTGTTTAAATTTTCCTCTATCAATTCTCCTTCTTAATAAAAGCGGCCTTGACAAAGAGATCAAAAACAAAGAAAGCATGGCACATAATAAGTGATCAAGTTTGTTACTCATTTTATTCAAGAGTGAAAATTGTTTTCACTACAATCAGCAGCCTTTGTCTTTAGACTCCAAGATAATAATAAAAAAGGAAACCTTTGATGATACTAGCTCCAATGGAAATCTATTATGGATCTCTCATTGGCCAAACTATGGATGCTTAACATTGCAATTATGTTCGAACATAAAAGTGATTAGTCCTTATTTACACCCTCACAATACACTATCTAGGGCTGAATGTGCAACGAAGCCATGCATCTTGATACCATCAAGAGACTCATCCACTACATCATGTAGTAGCCCCTCCTTGTGATACAAAGTCATATGAGATGCACTTTAGGATTCAAAATGTGAAAGGAACCGAAAGCAACATACACAAGAAAAATAATCAATGGTGCCATTTCCGTATATGAACAATCATTCCTAGAATTCATTCTGGCTACTTGGCGCGCATGAACTTGGACATATTCATGATAGGTCAGTAAATGGACACACCAATGAACGAACGACATGGTATCTTTGGTAAATGGTGTTATATAAAATTTAAGTTAACATAAAAGTTGGCTCATTAATGTATTTTTCCACTTTGTTAATGTGTAACTATTATAAAAGTACGAATCAAACAACAAAAAGTTAGCATAATAATATGTCAACAAAATCTATAAACAAAAATCATCAAGTTCAACATCTCTATAAATGGCAATGAAACTATAATTATTATGTTAGCCCAATATTCTTGCTTAGCTTATAAACCATGAAACTATTGTTTTATGATGATAAAATGATGACAGTTCTCCGTGTGAGAAATCATGATCCATGAAACTTGTTAGTTTAAGGCGTTGTAAAACAGAAAATTATTTATATTTTTCCTTTTTGTATTTTTCATGGCCAAAAAGTAAAGGTTTGGGAATTGGAAGTCTCTTGGTCATTTCAAATAGAGGAAGTTGTTTATCAAATCATAGATAAAGGAAGGAAAGGGTTTGATTATTGAATCTTTTTCTTTGTAGACGGGGAGCAAAATAATTTAGAATGAGGAAATGTAACATGATGAAAAAGAAAAAGAAAAGATAAACCAAATAAAGAGGAATGACAAATTATTAAAGGAATAAAATAAAGTAACATAATCACTAATGGTAATATTTAATAAAATAAAATATCATTAAAAAATCCATGACTTCACCTAAATTACTTTTGTCATGTTTACAAGGAGTTTGTTTTCAAAGCAGCAATTTATTTTTACTCTTGAAGTTCTCATTGACTAGTTTTGCAGTTTTTCAAAATTTGTTCATTTTGGTGACCGTTGTGTATGAAATGTTGGGTGGGTTGAGATCAAAATCTTCCCTTGCATGGACACTTCCAAAACTCTATTAGATTTAGCTCATTCACTAAAGTAAGATGCTTTAAAAATAAATATAAAATCATATGTTTGCTTGATATGTTTAATGTCTATGGGCGTTTATATTTGGGAATAGGGTTGCGGTTTCCAATCGTTGTGTCCCATTTGAATCCTAACCGTCCAACATTCAAACTGTCTAATTTTTAACGAAGGGTAGAGCATTGTTGACTTTAAAGACGGTTTGATGAAAAACAGTCGTGGAAGGTGGAAGCTGGAGAAGCGCTGCCGATTGGGAACGATACATATATTATAACCATATATTCACTTTTTTTAATAGCTCAGCCTTCAGCAACATTTATTATTTCTTTTAATTTTCATAAAACTATTTTATTACTACAGAAAATAGGTTAAAAAGAATTTTTATATTTTTTAGAATAGTAATATATATATACAAAGTTTTTATTCAATAGAATAATAATAAACATAAAAAAACATGGTATATTTAGGTTATCCATATTTATCGATGTTATCCATCCGCTATATTAATGCAGATGTGCTAGTCTATAATATCTATTCTAATGAAATTGGGCATCTCACTCTACCCTAGCATCATTCAAACTTTTCCCACTACATTTTGGTGTCACATCTTAGCTTCCATATTATGGGTTTATTTCCTTTTATTTTGCATCTATCATTTTCTATTCACAACAGAAATTGAGCCCAAAATCCAACACCTTGCATGTCTGAAATTCAACACTTCTCTGTCGCATCTTCGACCCATGCACTTTTTTTGGCTGTCGGTAGCATACTGTCGGATATTCGACGTGTTATCAATGTCGGTCGAAGATCCGACGCAACCATGGTGTCGCATATTTGACAGTTATCTGTTTCAAAGTGTCACTAAAAACTTGCAAAAACCGTCGAATATCCGACGCTTATCTGTTTCAAAGTGTCACTAAAAACTTGCCAAAACCGTCGAATATCCGACGCTTATCTGTTTCAAAGTGTCACTAAAAACTTGCCAAAACCGTCGAATATCCTACGCTTACCGACACTTGAAGGGTCGGCCTTCCGACGGGCTGAAGTGTCAGAGACATGGCAAAACCGTTGAATATCCGACACGTACCGACACTTGAAGGGTCGGCCTTCCGACGGGCTGAAGTGTTGGATGCATGGCAAAGCCATTGGTGGTTTTTCGGAAAGCATCGCATATTCGACGGGAAAGGTGTCGGAGCTTCAACAAAAGCATCGGTTGGCCGTCGGCTGAAGGTGTCGGAGCTCCAATAAAAGCGTCAAAAAGCCGTCGGAAAAGCGACGCCTGGTAATAGAATTAACAAAAAAAAAATGATAGGTTTCCATTCAGGAAGCGATGTACTGTAGTTCACTTAAACATGTAGTAACATTGGTAACATTTGAATGTCTTGAACGCACGAATCTTTTGTGGTTGGTCATAATGAGGAATGTATAAGTTGACGACTTCCAGAGTACTTACAATTTTGCATTAATGTTGAAACCACCAGGTGCAAGCCCACCCTGAATAAAAGGTAAAGATGTTGTGTAAGTAGGATTTTACAATTTTTATGACATTTATAAACATGAAAGCAATTAGAGACTTCTTTGTATAAAAAGAAAGTAAAGGATTACATTCTAACAATCAACATGATCAAAGTTGCTTCACTAATATCTGTGAGAAATTTATCAGTATCCCAACCTAGACATGTTGAATACAAAATATAAAATATTAGCTCAGAAAGGGATGCGATCCATTCTTCGAAAGTGGAAACTTATGAATTCAATCAAACAAAACAAGACTATAAGCCCCATTACTTGTCTGGGAATCTCCAGTGTTTGCGTCAATATTACCAAGCATCCCATAAATTCGTGCCATTTCCAGCTCGTGATGACAGCTGAAAAAAGTCATCATATATTAATTCCCAAAGATATCATCCATTTTACTACTGGACTGTAAACATTCAGAAATAAACATATAATTTGGTCCCTAGGAGAAATCACAAGGAAATAAACTATCAAGAGGCGGATAACTGACATACTTTACACTGAATTTATCAGAATCCAATGACACTAGAATTAGCGGTTTGATAGAACGTTAGTGGGAAGTTTGCTTACCTATGCCCAAAGAGGGTTGCATGGATGCACTCAGTGTTCAGTTTAAAATCATCTGGATTGTAGTCCAGCCGTGTCAAATGCAAAAATTGATTAGCAATTTAGCAACTAAAAACAGTACATGTTAGAACTAAAAAAAACAATTTCAAGAATCATTCCCAAACATGGTTTACAGGAGACTGCAAAAATACAGGGAAAATCATGAATCTATGAGACAAGGAATATGCCCAAACACAATCCCTTAATATGGACATGATGGTGAAAAGCCAAAAGTCCAAATAAATGCCACTAGAAAACATCCAAGGCCAAAGTCCTTGCAGGACAAGGAATGGCTTCATTTTGTAATAAAAAACTACAAGAACTGTGTACATGCAACATTGTGCAGTATTAAAGTGTGGTTTTAAACAAGCATCAGCAAAGTCCAACCATATCAAATGTAGTGGAGCTGGAAACTTGATATTACAAAAGAAAAGCATGGCAGTCCCTTCTAAATTACATGAATTCATTAATAAAAAAATTCAAATGTCCAGCTGTAACCAAAGGATAATAGACACAATGTTAAGATCTTAAAAATATGCTGTAATCAGGGATGAATTACTTCAAAGTTCAAAAAATGCTATGTGCAGAGGTTGGATCAAAATTCAAAAAAATGATGTGCAGTTAGGAGGCTAGAATACTTTACATAAGTATATGCAACATTCTGACAAAAGAAAAGCATTCAGGAATTGAAGAAATATACACCTGCAAGTCCATATCTCTGTAGGAAACCCATTGTTGTTGTAGCATCCCAATCATACCTAGCAAAAAGGATAACCAAATCTTAAATTATTGTTAAACCTGTCAACTTTTAATAGTACAACAGATGGAGATGAAGACAGAAAACAATGAATTTATATAAAAACTTAAAGAAGGAATGATATTTAATGGTGTTTTGTAGGCTCTTGTAGTTTGGGTTCAATTAGAAGAGTTCCTGTAACCAAAACAATAAGGCTTTGTTGAAATATTGTAACTTCAAAGAATATTCTATATGTATCTTTTGTGGTCCCCGATGGTCCTACCGGGAGAACCACTTGTATTATCTTGTACCCCGATGCTTCTAATCGGAAGAACTAATACGAGTCATGAGGTTGTCCCCTCTAATTGTAAAGGTGGGTCATTAGCACCCCAGTATGGTTACTTGAGCCTACATGTGTAACTCGAGCCTACATGATTAACTCGAGCCTACATGTCGGACGAGTTAATTGAAGTGAACAGATTAATATAAATAGAGGTGTAGCTCTCCTCATTTGAATACACACTCTCACTTATGTAGTGCATTAGTGGAGAAGAGAAGTAGCTGGAGAAGGAGGAGGATCAGGCTTTGATCTCCTTGCTGGTTTTATCTTTTATCTTTTTGGGGACATCTATATTGAGGAAGATTTTGCTGGGTTTTTCCCTTTAGGGTTTTCCCAGAATAAATATTTGTGTTCCTTTTGTATGGTTGTGCTTGTCTATCTTTCAGTGATCTTGTTTATATGCTTTTGTTATGAAAATGAAATGAAATACTGATGTCTTAGTTAAGCATATGAAAATTTAACATGGTATCAGAGCCACCCTGAAAGAAGACATTGTGCAGCTACAGAAGCTAGGGCTTCTTACTTTTTGGTTCTCTCTCCACAATCGATCGGCAAAAGAAGGCTAGGCTGACTCTCCATTGAAGGGTGCATCTTTTTGTCGAAGCAGAATTCGATTCCGAGCATTTTCAGTTTTCGGTGCGGGAAATTAGGGATTCTTGCAAAAGAGGAATTTTTGAGTGAGCCCAGCATAGGATTTATCTCCTCATCAAAATCGAAGTTTAGAGACCTGGATCAAGATTTTTGGTTGGGTGAAACTCCGGGAAAGTCAAACCCTAGTTTGACCCCGAGCTAGAAAAACCCTAAATACTAAAACTGCTAAGTTTTGGTACTTTATCTATATTCCGATATTGGAGAAGGATCAGAAGCTAAAACTTGCAGTGGCTGAAGATAAAATCCTGATGTACATTGTTTCCAAAATTCAGCCTCAGATTCGCTATATTCTTGGAGATATGATCCCTCCAAGTTAGGGTTATAGCCTCTTCCAGAATTCATCCATAAACAAGACACCTGGGGAGAACTGTTGTAGCTTGGGATACAGAGATCCAAATGGAATTCCTGAAGATGTTCCAGAAAAATCACGAACTTTAATTTCTATGGTCCAAAGTTCAGAACCAGAAGATCAAACAGTGACACATGGCAGGCCATACAACTTCGTTGTTCTGAACAGTCCTCTAACAGGTCACCTTGGAAAAATGATCATAATACAAATTGGTGAAACCAATTTTGATGAAACCTATGGTTTTGGATCAGGGACATACGAGGTTACCTCAGTGCGAAATTTCAGACACAGAGGGGCAGCAATTACGGAGATATCACAGAAACAGTGACAGGCATTTCTGCAGAAGCTGAATTGTCTGATTTGAAAGATTGAGATTTCCAGAATCCAAGTACATCAGTCAACTCACCTCATTCAAGCACATCTCCTAGTAAGTTCAGTTTCTCATTCCACAAAATTTCAATTTTTTTTGTATTTCTCTAGCAAGATGACTTCAAGCACTAAGCTTGAAGACAAGCTAGAAGGCATAGAGAATTTTCGAGCATGGAAATACAGGATTGGTCTCATTCTCCAAGAGAATGATCTTGATAAGTATGTCAAAGAAGAAGTGTCAGAACTTGAAGAAGCTGAAGCCAAGGAGAAGCACATAAAGGATAT
Organism: Pseudotsuga menziesii; assembly: GCA_001517045.1. NCBI lineage: Eukaryota > Viridiplantae > Streptophyta > Pinopsida > Pinales > Pinaceae > Pseudotsuga > Pseudotsuga menziesii. The sequence continues at coordinate 975,910 of LPNX010209885.1, read as the reverse complement.
GATTAGGGCACAAAGAATTATTGCTGACTCCATTAAGGATAACTTGATTCCTCAAGTGTCATCCAAGAAGACTCCAAAAGAAATGTATGATGCCCTTTCCAGAATGTTTGAGGGAAGAAACATCAACAGGAAGATGAATATAAGAGCTCAACTGAAGAGCATCAAAATGAGTCATGGAGAATCCATCCAAGACTACTTTTCAAGGGTTTCCCAGATCAAAGAGCAACTAGAAGCTATTGGAGATAATCTTGATGAAGATGAAATGGTCATGACTACTCTCAATGGTCTCACTAGACCCTGGGAGTCTTTTATTCAGATGATGTGTGCCAGAAAAGAAAGCATGAAGTTTGATATTGTATGGGAAGACTGCATTCAAGAGGAGACTAGAGTGGCAAATAGAGAAGCCTTACTAAAAGCAAATGATCAAGCCCTAGCCACTCACACTAAAAGAAGAAGAGGCCAATCAAACTTCAAGAGAAGAAATTTCAAGGAGTCTCATCCTCCCAGAAGAATCCAAAGGGTAAGAGAAAATCCTTCCTTTAAAGACTATTCTGATTTTGAATGTTTTCATTGTAACAAGATAGGACACATTGCCCGAAATTGTCCTAAAAAGGGGCAATAATATAGAAAGAGGATCAACAACAACAAAAGTCACCATGCCCATCTAGCAGATGAAGAAGAATAAGAAGAAGAAGAAGAAGAAGAAGAAGGTCCCCCAAGAAAACAAGCAAGAGAAGAAGATGCAGAAGAGTATGTGTTATTCTCTGCACTCTCTGGATCTGTAAATCCTAGAGAAGACACCTGGCTTATTGATAGTGGTGCTTCAAAGCACATGACGGGACAAAAGAAAACTCTGTCCAAACTTGAAGAAAAGAGCTCTCCTCAGAAGGTATCCTTAGGAGATGACTATCAATATCCGATCAAAGGTGTTGGTGAAGCAAGCTACAAACTTGATTCAGGTAATCCCCTAAAAATGAAGGATGTATTATATGTACCTGGTCTAAAGAAGAATTTACTTTCTATCTCAGCTTTAGATAAGAAAGGTTTCAGAGTTGTTTTCATACATGGCCAAGTAGTCATGTGGCCCAATTCTATGTGACAACCAAAGCTGTATAAAGATGATAGAGAACCCTGTGTTCCACGACAGATCAAAGCACATAGAAATTAGGTATTTCTACATTCGAGACATGATGCAGAAAGGAGCCATAAAGCTCCAGTATGTGAATACTGATGAACAAGTTGCTGATGTGTTGACGAAACCTTTGTCCCGAGTGAAGTTCGAATACTTTCGAGACAAGCTTGGTGTGGTTCGAAAGGGTCTTCCCCAAAAGGGGGAGTAATGATGTTGCAATGGGATTGTATCATCCCTGGGCACTTGCCCAAAAGTGACCTAGAGACCTCGGTCTTCGAGAATGAAGAGGGATTGTATCATCCTGGGACATATGTCCAGAAGTGATCCGATGATTTCGATCATCGACAATGTGGTAGGATTGTATCATCCTTGAACTTCTGTTCAGAACGAATCCGGTGAACTTCGGTCATCGAGAAGGTGGTAGGATTGTATCATCCTTGGACTTCGGTTCAGAACGGATCCGGTGAACTTCGGTCATCGAGAAGGTGGTAGGATTGTATCATCCTTGAACTTCGGTTCAGAACAAATCTGGTGACTTCGGTACTTGAGAACGTGTGTTGATCCCATAATTCCTAGAGGAAAAATTGTCTAAGTTCCACAACTATGTTGGTCCCGTAATTTCGAAAGGAAGGATCATTAGTAACTCTGTAAAGACCTAAATCCCGTAATTCTGAAAGAAAGGATCATTGACTTGATCCCGTAATTCCAATAGGAAGGATTGTCTGAGTTCCACAGATGTGTTGATCCCGTAATTCCGAAAGGAAGGATCGTTAGTAACTTCGTAAAGACCTAAATCCCATAATTCTGAAAGGAAGGATTGTTGGTAGCTCCGTAAAGACTTGATCCCGTAATTCCAACAGGAAGGATTGTCTGAGTTCCACAGATGTGTTGATCCCGTGATTCCAATAGGAAGGATTGTCTGAGTTCCACAAATGTGTTGATCCCATAATTCTGAAAGGAAGGATCGTTAGCAACTCCGTAAAGATCTAAATCCCGTAATTCCGAAAGGAAGGATCGTTAGTAGCTCCGTAAATACTTGATCCCGTAATTCCGAAAGGAAGGATCATGTTGATGTTTTGATGATGTTGATATTTTGATGATAATGATGTTTTGGTGATGATGATATTTTCATGATGATGTTTCTAATCAAAAGATCAGAGTATGATGATGATGTTGTTGCTGATCGAAAGTGCTGAAGATGATGTTGCTGATCGAAAGGTCAAAGTGCTGAAGATGATGTTGCTGATCGAAAGGTCAAAGTGCTGAAGATGTTGTTGATCGAATCAGTCAAAGTATTAATGATGATGAAAACTGAAGATTGAAGATGAAGACTACATAATGTTGAAAAGCTTCCAATGATTTATAGATGTATTACCCTGATGATGTTGATGATGTCCTCTATCTCTCTCCTACTATTTTTGTTGTTGATGTTGTTGTAGAATACCCTTCTCGTTAAGGGGGAGTGTTGAAATATTGTAACTTCAAAGAATATTCTATATGTATCTTTTGTGGTCCCCGATGGTCCTACCAGGAGAACCACTTGTATTATCTTGTACCCCTATGATTCTAATCGAAAGAACTAATAAGAGTCATGAGGTTGTCCCCTCTAATTGTAAAGGTGGGTCATTAGCACCCCAGTGTGGTTACTTGGGCCTACATGTGTAACTCGAGCCTACATGATTAACTCGAGCCTACATGTCGGATGAGTTAATTGAAGTGAACGGATGAATATAAATAGAGGTGTAGCTCTCCTCATTTGAATACACACTCTCACTTGTGTAGCGCATTAGTGGAGAAGAAAAGTAGCTGGAGAAGGAGGAGGATCAGGCTTTGATCTCCTTGCTGGTTTTATCTTTTATCTTTTTGGGGACATCTATATTGAGGAAGCTTTTGCTGGGTTTTTCCCTTTAGGGTTTTCCCAGGATAAATATTTGTGTTCCTTTTGTATGGTTGTGCTTTTCTATCTTTCAGTGATCCTGTTTATATGCTTTTGTTATGAAAATGAAATGAAATACTGATGTCTTAGTTAAGAATATGAAAATTTAACAGGCTTGGCCATGCTAAAGTGAAAATTTGGCATCCCTTCAATTAAGCTTTGAAGTTTGACATAAACTAACATTAAAGCAAGGCATTGGGTTCCTTCACAATATCACCCAAGCACACTTTTTCCTAATCTTCTAGAAGTATAGTTTTAAGAAAAAATGTTACCATTGAAGCCTATACTCTTCTTCCAATTGACTGCTGATTGTAGAAACCTAGCCTGTAAATTGAAATAGAACCAATTTTAACACTTAGCATTAAAATAATAATAATAATAAAGGAAGTCAAAACATCAATAGTTGAGTCCCTAGCCAAGACCATGCTACCCATGTTGATGCTTTTATTGATAGTTGTTCTGAGTGGATGCCTAAAAACAACATTGTATTGAAACTTCCCCTGATTGATTCAGGGATGAATCTATTAGTCACTTCCAACAAATCATAGATGCCTCTGTTGGACACTTTGACATAGCTAGACCTATGATATTGGCATGAAACTTTTGTTCAACATAAAATAGAGGGATGATGAATCACTATTTCATTATTACTTCTGAATGTGGCCTCAAGTTGTTCCCTCATGCAAAACAAATATTGATTATTGTCAACTTGTTGAGCTCACAAATTCACTTAAACTACGAGTACGTCTTTACTTGCTTACAAAACATCCGAAGTGATAATAGAATGTCATAGAAAACTGCCTTGCATATATGAAGCTTTGGAGATTCAAGCTGTTAGAATAATCAACCCATATTTTACCCATTTAGACATTAATTTAATTATTTATGTCTTATTAGCCTAGTTCATGTGTCCCACCTTGTGCAAGTTGTCTATTACCTATCCATAGTGGTCAAACTTGCCTTATTTGACTCATGTAGCACATGGGAAAGCCCAAGGAATCAAATCTGCTTTATTCATGGCCTCCTAGGTGCCCTTCTGCTTTTTCTGCTTTTTCAGTGTTTTAAGGCAAATAGAAAAGCTAGACTAGGTGAGGTTAACTAGTTTTTTGTCCTCTTCATCCTCCACTCTTTTCTCCATGAAAAAGCATGTATGAGCTATCATTCCACCACTCTTTAGCTTGCCTAAGCCATTTTGCTAATTCGTGAGCTCCATGATAGATTTGGGATCAGCTTTTTACACCTATGGGGGATTTGTTTATTTTTAGTAAGCCTGCTTTATGCTAGATTCGAATTGATCCTCATGCATTTGAATCCCTGATGTATGTTATTTATTCAGAAACCTATTATGATACAGGGTTGGCTATTGTACACTGATTTAATACAGTTTAGTGTTCAGCTCCAATTTCAGTCTCTTTTGTGAGTGATTTTGCATGATCAATTGTTAATTGTTGTGAGTAAAATTAATCTATCACTGGGTTCAATTTCCATATGGTATCAGAGCACTTGTAGATTGTTTTCTCTCCTCCAAAATTGTTTTACAGGTTCGACATCAGTGACTGGGAGCCTTCTACTGACAGCCGGGACAGATTTTCTAAGCTATGGATCAATCACAGAAAACTATCTTGACTCCCTTCAATTTCTTTGAATGGAAAGCAGAGATAGAGATACTGTTGAGAGCAAAAGGCCTCTACAGGGTGACTATGGCAACAGAAGCAGAGCCCAATGCAGCTGCAGAGAAGATAAAATGGCGCAAC
>LPNX010209885.1:944573-967437 GCA_001517045.1 Pseudotsuga menziesii | reverse complement strand
GGTGAACTAGTTTTTTGTCCTCTTCATCCTCCACTCTTTTCTCCATGCAAAAGCATGTATGAGCTGCCATTCCACCACTCTTTAGCTTTCCTAAGCCATTTCTCTAATTCGTGAGCTCCATGACAGATTTGGGATCAGCTTTTTACACTTATGGGGGATTTGCTTATTTTTAGTAAGCCTGCTTTATGCTAGATTCGAATTGCTCCCATCCAGTCGAATCCCTTATGTATGTTATTTATTCAGCAACCTATTATGATACAGGGTTGGCTATTGTACATTGATTTAATACAGTTTAGTGTTCAGCTCCAATTTCAGTCTCTTTTGTGAGTGATTTTGCATGATCAATTGTTAATTGTTGTGAGTAAAATTAATCTATCACTGGGTTCAATTTCCACACAAGCTAGTCTATACTTGCAACAATACCAAACACATATTATTCGTGTAGATAGAAACATTAGCATAAGTGGAGATAGCGTGGTTGAAACTTCAAACACAGACAAACATACATGATACAACTCTTCTGACATACAATGTTGATAATTTGTTTTCATTTACAGTTCTTTACCTAACAACTCTTATTACATATCAGTTTGGTATGCTTCTATATATCTTTTTCATTCCAGAGCACACACTCTACCGGTGATCATTGAATTTTATGCATCAAAATAATCTAAGAAGTGTTTTAGATATGATATATTTTCACTCAACATGTCCAAATGAGTGATGATATAGAATCATTTTGTCAAACATATAAATAAAATGCATGCTCAAGTCCAAGTCAAATGAAGGACTAAAATGTAAAATATAAGTAGTTTGTGGATGCCCAATGGAGATATAAATCACTTGAGAAGAACTCAGGACATTATAAAGGATAGAAAAATAATTTAGTTGTCAATTAAAGATAAGGTCCAGAGAGAAGTGTTGTTATTTACAAAGAACTTCATAAATGAAATAAAGGATACCAAGGAGTGTTATGAAATGGTGCAAATTAGAGTCTTAGATGGCATAAAGTCCAATAATGTTGAAAAATGTGACATTAAGAAGCAATTATTAGTAGAATTGAGTAGAATTCTAGAAGGATATGTTGAGATTACACATGAGATTCCAAGCAGTTTTCCTCCAAAGAGGAAGATTGGGAACAAGATAGACATAATTAATTCATCCATGTATGTACATGCTTCAGTAATATCTGCATACTTTTCTTTGTGAAGAAAAACTTCCCTCAAAATGAACCAGTTGGATTCTATAACATATTGCTAAGTTTTTTGGTAAGCTGGAAGGGCTATTTTTTAAGAACGTACATGGAAATCAAAAGTTTCACCTAGAATGGTAGATGCATATAATTTTAAATATGCATCATGCATGGAAATCACACATTGCAATAATACAATGATCCTCTTTTGTACATTTAAAACAATTTTTTTCACACAAACAAATTGATGTAAATCACTTTTCAATAATTGCTAGGAAGTGGCCCCAACATCATGATAATCTAAAGAATTAATTACACTGATAGACACAATATAAATGGTAAAATTCATGAATATAGTATCCCCAATATGTCGAGGTGATCAAGATATGGTTGATCAAAACAAAGATACTAAGAGATTTGTTTTGTGTGTGATGCCTTTCGATCATTCTTGAGGGAATTTCATGTTGTTTCATGAGGGTTCAACTATATATCTTTCATACTACAAAGGTAGCATATCAATTTATCAAATGAGCATTATTGAACATTCGTTGATTGCTTGAGCATACAAGCATCAGATGTGCCACACCCCTGTGGTTTATATTCTTTTATTATGCACAGACCTAGAAAACACCACTAACTTATACAAGAAATTTCCAAAAGATCAAAGGTATGCAAGCTTTATCGATGGACCAGCTAGCAAAGAAGTTCCAAAATCTGCAATAGAAACACAACCTCCAGCACAGAAACCTGCAACTAAATGCTCATAAAATGCCATCAATATTTTCATAAGATTCCTTAAGAAGCAATCATGTGCCCAATTGAATAAGATGGACTGTATGCTGACCTGTCGATTGATCATCAATGAGGAAGTCTGCCATGTCAAACTGAAAGAAATAGCAAAATTGATTTATTAGAGTATGTTAATCCCATGACATACCTACTAGTAACTATGACTCATACAAAGAACATGGTATGCATGTGTTTATCCTTAAATCTAGTCAATCTTAAACCTGGAAAACTAACATGATTCTATTACATGCTTTCCAGTAACCCTTTTGAGTAACAGGAGCATATTGATGTTTACCCTTGAAGTGATTAGGATCAACACCACCAAAATTCATGGCTGCAAATGGGATTTCTTCAATAGAAATATTTTTTCCTTGGGAAAGAACCTTGAAACTGTTTCCAACAAATGTGAAATTGTTGCCTTTAGCGAAAAGATGGCATACCAAATCTAGTGATCTATCATTGTAAATCAGTGAAAATGACTAATACTCTTTTTCGGGCCGTGGATACCTTTGGAAGATTGCCTGAAAACAACAAAAATAAACAGTTTTTATAACTTAAGCATTCAAACAATGCCTTCCAGAAATAAAGTATCAAATAGATCTTTATTTTTTCAAGCAGATATCAATACTTTGTTACCAAAATTATCAATGCAGTTATTCTTCTTTTGTATTCCAGAGTTGAGATGTTTGCTCTAAGTGACCACTTTAAACTCGGTGATAAATTGGGAGCAATAAAGAAAGATATAAATGCCTAATAAAATATTTGCACAAAGAAGACTTTGTAACAAATTAGCAATTATGAGTAATAAAGTGCACAGTGATGTTGGGGGGAAAAGTTACAATGGAAACTGAAAATACCAATGTGCACCATGCCCAACTCACAACCTACAGGGATAAGCACAAATATAAACATAGGTTTTCCACTGCACAATCAAACATGAAATTTGAACAAGATATGAGATTAAGAAACAAATTACAAAACTACTGGAGAAAGATAAACTTGGGCAGATAAGAATATACTCATATGGAATAATAGGGAAACAACGCTTCAGATTCCATTTTCCTCACAAGTCTATCTATCTTTTTCTGTCTTTTGACCTTTCATATTCCCATCAAACTCAAATTCCTATCATATTTCTTGTAATGAAATGCCTACATTTAATTTTGTTGTCCTAGCTATATGGAATTGGTAAAGTATTACCAAGGGGCCAGTTATCATGATAAATCAAACTATTTAAGGTAATTGTTTAGATCAGATAGAACAAATTTCACTTCAATGTATGGTAATCATCATCATCAACTAAATGTGTGTGTGTGCACATGCATAAATACCCAATACACAGCTCAATCAAACAAAAGAAAACATAATTATACCTTGATTTGTGGATCTTCACACTGTATTCTTATGCTTTACCTTTCAAAACATCATTCAACATACTTCATATTTTGTCCTGTTGCAATAGTTTTAGTTTCATGTTATGACCCATCAAATAAATTTATGTTTGTTTATGAAAATAAAAAAAACCAATCTAAATAAATACAGTTCTATTACAATGTAGATTACAATACTAGTCAATTATTCAAGTAAATTAATTGTTAATAATAGATCACCTGATAAAACATGGATAACCAAAAATATTATGTATATAAGGCCATCGATCTAATCAAAATGTCATTTCTTGCCTCTTAACTATGGAAATGTTTCTTAACGCTATCTGTAACAAGTTCCAATGGAGGAGTCAAATAGAAATAGTGAAAATTATACACTAAAATTATGGAAATAGATGTTTTTTAATGTTTTCTTCCTTACCATTCATTGAGCTCCTCTTTGTTTTAAGAATAATTTAATATTCTCTACTAAACAGGACCAACCACATGAAGGTGGAATCTCTTATGCCCCCCTCCCCCCCCCTCCCCCGCTCACATCAATCTCAACCCCCTAAACCCAATGCATCTACTTGCAAATAACAATTTATTTCACTATTTCACAATCCAAATAACAATGCATCTACTGCAAATTATTTCACTCAATAGTTGAAAGATGCTTTCATTAAATCATTCATTAAACCATTCAATCATTCAACAGCTGAAAAAAACCATTCATTAAAACGCTCATTTAGTCAACGGCAAAAGAAAAAAAGAAAAAAAAACAGTAAACCATTCATTAAAGCATTCATTCAAACATTCATTCATGAAACAAATGAAAAAACCATTAAATGTTTTTTTTATAAATAAGAATTACACAAAAAAAAATTAGTCACTTCCTTTTTACTTTTCTTCTCTTTAAATATTTAGTTAGAGTCATATGTTCTGGAATCTGATCATCGATATCCCTACTAGTCTACTCGCAAGGTTGAACTTCAGGCGAGGGGAGATGAATTTCTGCAATAATGTCAAAATCTTTCATTAATATATTTATATTTTGATAAATACAAGTAATTCAATTAAAAAAACATTATGAATGTGTGTTTTTACCTGCCATGGGCACATCAACATGTTCAACATTATCTTGTACATGCCCAACCTGTTCTGTGTTATCTGCATGCTCTGCAATTCAATTGTGTAGATTTAGAATTAATGTTCATCATCTGCAATGGTCTATAAAAAACAGTAGCACATTAATAAATTCATTTCCAGGATGAGAAGCATGATCTTCGTTTGATTGGTCATGTACATCCTCGACATGAACGGGATCATTACTTTCTTGCACAAAAATGAATAAATAATTTATTTTAATTTATTTATAAGGAATAAATTGCATGAGAATTAATAAATTATGATTAAACTATACAGTTTTTACATACCTGGGCACCAGATGGATCAGCAAAAGATCGTGCAGTATGCCCAGACAAGCTTCTCTGGTGTTCAACAATGGCATCAAAGCCCTATTCTAAGCCAAGCTTCATGTAATCCGCACTGGGAAATTCTTTGAACCGGTCGGCCTTCATATTTGCATGATGTCATTAATTTTACATTTTTTTCCAGAACAAAACAAAAATAATAATCTGTATGATATTTGGATGCGGATTCGAGTTTTGCGATACTTACATATCGGGCCGGCAAGTTGGAGTAACCACCAGACCCAAGCTTGTGTTGGCCAATTTTTTCAATTCTTGCCTTGGTGGCCTTAGATGTGTTCGAGAGCCTAATTAAGTTTTTAAATATGTTAGTCAATGTACCGAAATTGATAAAAAAAAAACTAGTAATAATAAGGCTTACCACTACATTTTGGAATGTATAGCATACCTCCCTGTTCCAACTGGTGGTATCTTTCCTGATTTTCTCAAGCCCTTCTCTTTTCCATCTTCCACCAAGGCTTTCCACTCCATAGATGGAATCATTGGAGGGCGCTCATACCTAGGGTTCTTTTCTAGGTGAACCCTATATGGTCTCGGACAATCTTCAGATGTTTTTCAGCCTTCTGTAGGACCTTCGATGTATCGAAGGTATCTTTTCCGAACAGACTAACCAAGCGATTAGTTAGATCATCCTTTAAAGCTTTTGGCTGCTTGTTCCACATTGTCCGGATGGTGGGCCCGAAGATCTCCAAGGCCAAATCATTCATATGTTTATAAAATATATCATTTCCTACAAAACATTAATGCCATCATTAGTCAACATTAAAAAAATATCATCGGTATATTAGACACAAATTATAAAAACTAAATTGAACTATCTATAATGACCTGGAATCCTCTCTATCTTTATTGGAACCAGTTCTTCATTCACCAAAAATGTACACACTATTGAACTAGTGCTAATGACATGAGAAGATCCAGGAAATGCTTCCACATCTCTATCTAACCCTGCATCCACCCCTTCTTCTGCATCATCTGTTGTGGGTGGGGTAGCATCGGCTACACCCTCTGCTGCCCTCAGGGGTGTCACAGAGCGTGTTGCCGACTGTTCAATGGACAATATGGGAGCAGTATGTGGTGTACGTGGAGTGGTTTGGTAACTGGGACCAACATTTCCTTGACCACCACAGATAATCTCTATAGCGCGCTGTAAATTCAAACCATTGTATTATAAGTTCAATAGCATATAAAATCAAATATTATAGTTTTTTTATAAATGAATTTACATTATTATTCGAGAACTTACATCCAATTGTTTACGTTGTTGTAAAAACAATTGAATCCTTTTTTCGACCCCTTCTATTTGTGGAACTGCCAATGTAAGAAGAATCAGTTCCTCATTTTGTTTTTCCCTTGTCTTTTGTAGCACCCTTAATGGGTCTGCAGAACTAAGCATTAATGGCCAAGTATTACCTAACCCAATTTCCAGTGAACTAAGCACCTCACGGTCGAATCAGGATATTGGGCCAAGTTTATTATAAATTCCATGAAGCAACCGATAGAGCAACCAAACATCCACTCTACAGGATCTCCAAGAACTAACATCATTATATCTCTACTCATTCGATTTCCTACAAAGTATTGTAGCTTGCTTAGTGCTCCTCTTTGTTTATCATTTACGTTCAACTTCACGGTGAAATCAACAAGTCCAGGAAAATCTTCTAGTACATCGCCTTTAAAGTAATGGACAGATAATGATGTTGAGTTCTTGGAGATCCTATAGAGTGGATGTTTTAACCTCTTCAGTTCTACTCTGTAGTGCATAACCCAACACTTTAGAGGCATATTTCTGAGTGGGACTATTTCTTTGTCTCGTCTCCTTACCCTTGTAACAAGGTCCAAGGAGTAGCTTCTTTTAAGACTAACAGGAACAATGAGAGAATGGGTTTCATTGTTTAAATGTAATGTTGGATTTTGAATGAAACATAGAGTAAATTTTATATCAATTTGTGCATTATTGTTTGATTGATATAGTGTATCTTATCTGTGAATGGTTTACCAACATGTCCATACCAACATGACTAATTAGGTCTCTTACAGTTTCCTTTACCCATGAAATGGTTGTTTCAATAATGTTTTACCAATGGCATGCCCAAATAAACCAAGAAATACCTTTTATGCATAAATATGTCCTCCAATATAACCCAGATTTTCCCTTTAGATCTTGTTACACCTTATATTATGAGGAAAAGAGCCCAAAACTTCATATTGCTACTCTTGTCTAGATTCACACCCATAACTGCTTAAAGGCATGTTCTATTTTTCAGGAGGACATGGAAAGTCCTTAATTGTGCCCAAAACTGAAAATGAAGACTTATAGGGCCTAGATTTAGGAGAAGGGGACATTTACATCCCTTTTCACTAACAAATATTGCCCAAAATGTCTCTATTCTACCCAGGCTAACTCATAATTGTCAACTAAACACCTGATGCAAATAGGGGGATAACACATATCAAAAGAAGACATCAAAGCAATGATAAAGTCCTTTCAGAACTCAAAAAATCCATTTCTTAATAGTTGCAAGTTATTTGGGTTTTAACTTTTTATATGATTTAATGAAGGAATACAAGTTGAGAGTGATGAAAGAATTCTATAATTTCTAGTTATGCATATCCATGATGCGATTAGGGTGGTTCATGGTGGTTCATGAGGGATTAACAATGAAGGCACTCTTTCAGTTCATACAATCATTCACAACAGAAATTGAGCCCAAAATCCAACACCTTGCATGTTTTAACCTCTTCAATGCTACTTTGTAGTGCATAACCCAACACTTCAGAGGCATATTTCCCAGTGGTAACCTACAACAATAATATATATATATAATCCATGGTGGTGAAGAGCGGACATTTCCAGATCTGTTACTTGGCACATTCAGGAATGAAAAGAATGTTTTAAATACATTTATATCAGTCTGTAATATTTGTTGATTTGTTCCTTTTATCTTGTCATGATGATGCTTGTTTTCCCATATTAATTTTCAACCCTAAGGCAACGCTAACTTGTTTTTCCATACTAATTTTCAACCCTAAGGCAATCCCATAGTAGAAAGAACCAAAAAAGACTATTCCACACAAATCAAAAGGCTCTTAAATTAACTATATCATGCCTTCCTCAATGATTTGATGAAACCAAGGGGATGGAAAAAGGGAAAGGAAACATCAAATATCACTCACAGCAGGGAATAATTCTAAAGCTAACCAACTGTCTAAACCACAAAGGTCATATTATTGTGTTAAGTGTAAGAGGGGGAAAAAAATCAGACACGGTGAAAATTGACATAAAATGTTCAAATAAAAAATGGAGGACATCAAAATACCTAGTACTTGCTTCAAGACCCAAAGCATAAACCATAAGATTCATGATTGTCTATTAATGGTCTAGTATTACCTAACCCAATTTCCAGTGAACTAAGCACCTCATGGTCGAATCATGATATTGGTCCAAGTTTATTATAAATTCCAAGAAGCAACCGATAGAGCAACCAAACATCCACTCTACAGGATCGCCAAGGACTAACATCATTCAAGTGAAGGTTATATGCAGACTGCTGCAAACATTATATCTCTACTCATTCGATTTCCTCTCTGTTTATCATTTACGTTCAACTTCACGGAGAAATCAACAAGTCCAGGCAAATCTTCTAGTTCATTTCATTTACAGTAATGGACAAATAATTATGTTGAGTTATTGGAGATCCTGTAGAGTGGATGTTTTAACCTCTTCAGTGCTACTCTGTAGTGCATAAACCAGCACTTCAGAGGCATATTTCCCAGTGGTAACCTACAACAATCATATATATATATATATATATATAATCCATGGTGGTGAAGAGCAGACATTTCCAGATCTGCTACTTGGCACATTCAGGAATGAAAATAATGTTTTAAATACATTTATATCAGTTTGTAATATTTGTTGATTTATTCATTTTAGCTTGTCATGATGATGCTTGTTTTCCCATATTAATTTTCAACCCTAAGCCAACGCTAACTTGTTTTCCCATACTAATTTTCAACCCTAAGGCAACCCGAAGGCAATCCCATAATAGAAATAACCAAAAAAGGCTCCTAAATTAACTATATCATGCCTTCCTCAATGATTTGATGAAACCAAGGGGATGGAAAAAGGGCAAGGAAACATCAAATATCACTCACACCAGGGAATAACTCTAAAGCTAATGTACAAAGCACCTTATGCCTCCTACCCCATCCCTTTGATGTCTACATCTTGCTGCTCTCACCTTGCACCAAGAGAATGTATAAAGCACACTCGCCAACATCTCTTCAAACTACAATAGAATGGAGCCACACCATACAGGAGCATGTTGCACCTCCACATATCATTTTGGACTCCCTCTTCACACCTTGATCATTGTCAAAATAGTTGTTACAAGATACCACTAATGTATTATTAACAAGTAATGTAATATCGACCCTTGTGTACACTACAATTTTCTCTTTCTAATCAAAAGTTTTTTGACTTTATAACTGTATAGTAGTTTATGAATTTTTTTTATAAATATTTTAATATTTAATAATAAAATATTTATGTATGTAATATTGCGTAAAATGGTAATTAATTTTAGATTTTTCTTCTTTAAATTTAAATTTAATTTCAAGTTTTTGAAATTTTGAAAATCATATTTTCATAATATACTGAGTTTCTATGTCTGGTAACAATAATTAATGTGAATTGGTGTCCCACTAAGTAGACATAGGATCTATAGCAAAAAGAGCAGGAAAATAGAGAAATTTCAAACCTAGAAGTAGTTACTTTAGGTGCCATGAGTGCCACTAGGGGGAGTGTTGTTTCATTTTAGGTTAGCTTTGACAAGTCTCGGGTTGGGTGAAGGTGCAAAGGTAATGAGATCCTAAGTGGTAGTTGATTGCTTAATCACAAGGTTACAAGAACGAGTGTGCAATCTGAAATGACTGAAGAGTTCGATACGAGTGTGCCAGTCATGCCAAAATTAGGAATCAGGGATTCAAAACCCTAACCCTAAATAGCCCTAATTATCCTACATTATCCTACGTAAACAACTTTATATTAGTCAAAACGAGGTGGAAGAATTTGAGAATCTAATTTGGGTGTGGTTAATCCTAGGGCCAAATCCGGTAATTGTGCTTAATTATGATTGTCAAGGGGACTAAACCAACACGATTGTGGAGGTCAATCTGTTAATGGGGAAAAAATAGAAAGAGGAAATGAGTAGGCATGTATGTCATGAATCCTTAAAATATAGTCATAGAAAAAATGATTTTAGTGACCATTAAATCTTCCTTAGGGTTATATATATATAATATTTTGTGTATAATACTTGATTTAATTTAATATAAATATTCATGTTAACAATAAAGATCAAATTGATGCATGGAATTGTAAAATGAATACAATAGACAAAGATGACAAGGGGGAGGCAAAAATACATCCCCAAGGAATGCCTAAAAGAAAGAAAACGAACCTAACAGAGTGAAAGTGTTAAAGAACTAGAAAGTGCCAATCCATTGAGATGGGGAGTAATGAAGAAGCTCAAAGAAGGAGGTTCCTTGGTTGAGACTTGTTTATTTGGAGAACCTGTATTTTTGAGAGCATAGTTGCCTTGCTTAGCCTATCCATGCATTTTTCATTATCTGACTTCCTTTCTAAGAAAAACAATAGGAAGAAGCTTAGGGTTGCATGGATGAATTCATTGAGTCTCTTTGCGAGGAAAAAAATAGGAAGAAGGTCAGGGCTTACACAGAGAGATGCTTCGAATCTATTTCATAGGCAAGAACAACACGAAGGATGTTAGGGTTTACATGGACATATTCTCGGGGTCTCTTTCTTAGGAAAGAGAAACATAAGAGGTTAGGTTTTCATGGATAGTGCTTTGAGTCTTGGAGTTCATACATTTATTGTCTAGTTCATTTTAGTGGGCTCCACAACCCATCTACAACCTGGACATTGGGTTGTTTCAATATGTTCCATGAGGATTGGGGTGGGTTATGTGGATTTCCCCCTTTTCTATGGTTTTGAGGATGGAGGATGATGGTAATCACTAGATGGAATATCAACTGGTAACCCCAAGGGACTCAATGGGATTTGATATTGAGGCCTATGTGAGCTTTCACATGAGCGTCTACCAATTGACAACCCTTGGGGTTAGCAACCATAAAACTATCATGGTATCAATTAAGGAGGATCCTTGGGATTAGCAACCATAAAACTATCATGGTATCTAAAAAATTGAAGGTACCAATATCAACCTTAGGATGCCAATCTCCAATATTTTTGCACCCATAACCTCACAAAAACTCCATGAAAACAAAGAGTTTGGAATTTGTAGGTTACTAGAAATGTGAAAAAATTGGAGTTACCAATAAGAGTGATGGTATATCAATTGATATTAGTGATCAAGTAATGAGCAAGTATTGGATGCATACACTATCAAATATGTGGTATAAACCTCAATACATCCTTAAACTAAGATCTCCGGGAATATTTTTATTATTAGTATTGCCCATTAATAGTTATTTCCATTCATTTATCAAATTACGCGTGGATTATGGTGTGTTTTATTTTGCGAAATGATATTTCTAGAGTAGGGATCTTTACTATTTATAGGCTATTGAAACAATTCAAAGGTGACACTATTTTTTATCATCACCAGTAATGACTCGTTTATAGGAATTATCTAGGTTCTCCTTCTTAGGTACCACAACTACCTTCTCTTATCCCCCATCTTTTGAAGG
The DNA here is from genome assembly GCA_001517045.1 of Pseudotsuga menziesii. Classification (NCBI taxonomy): domain Eukaryota; kingdom Viridiplantae; phylum Streptophyta; class Pinopsida; order Pinales; family Pinaceae; genus Pseudotsuga; species Pseudotsuga menziesii. Next base: position 955,864 of record LPNX010209885.1, on the reverse strand, counting down.
GTTGAAGGTATTACAAAAGGTACTGAATCACCGAATGGAAAAATATAGTATCCCAAACTGATATTCTATTGTTTTGATAGTATGTTTGTAGGTTCGGTGCTTTAGTTATGCTAGATTGACAAAATAAAAGTTGCATGCAAAACAATGTTGTGCCAAAAGGCCCTATAATATAGTTGTTTTGGAGAATAAATAGGAAGACGACTGTCAGTGAGAGAAGGTACACATACCAATAATAATAATTTTGATAGTACGTCGAGATATGGGAGGCATGCAAGCAATGGATGTAGCGGAAGATGTAGTGCTGCTCTCCAGCAGTTGACCACCAATTGAGGAAAAACACACTCTCCAATGTTGTTCTTCACGTTTTGGAATCAATATGTTGTTGATGAAGTTGAGACTTGCTAGGAAGGATAGTATAGGTCCTTCGATGAGATGGGAAGGTACATGCAGAAGTTTTGACCTCCTTTTGTGCCCTAGAAAATTGTTCTTCTCCAAAATGGGTGATGCACTTCTTCCTTACATTTTTGTTGGTGATGATTTTGCTAAATGGTTGGTGAATTTTTATTAATTTAGCTATGTGTAAATAATTGGCTTTATTACTGATTAGACATTAATAACATTAGGCATGAAACATTTCACATTCCATATGTATTAATAACATTTGACAATAATTGTTGTTTATTAATAAACATTATACATTAAACATGAGTAAACATTAGACAACATTAATAAATATTATATATTACACATTAGTAAATAGTATACATGGTTGATAAGGTACAATTATCAAACTAGTTTATTTAGTAAACAAGGTACAATTATCAAAATAGTTTATTTAGTCAAACTTATTACCTTTTTTTTTCCTTGACTTAGCCACCTTCAATTCACTAACTCTAAAATAACTAATAAGTGTTGGCTAATAACGGTGACGATTCGTGGTATTATTTTTCATTAGGTTGCAAAATGGAAAACTTGTGAAACATAATACCATGAATATTCATCGTTGCTTGGCTGAACACTTGTTATCTTTTGTGAGATATAGTTCATGTGGACAGAATTCTTGAACTCTGTCCTCATGGACAGTTTTGTTCGATTATGATATTTACAGGTATGTAGAAAAAAATTTAATATTTTGAAAAAATAGTTATTGCAAGTGGTTTACTTCATTCAATCATTTAATGAAAATATATTGTATAGTCCAAGCTCTCATGGTGTTTAGAGCTTGGGAATTACTGGGTTAGGTTCGAGTTGCTTTCTAATATAAGGTTTCTATAATAAAACACCTTAAAGAAGAAATCCATAACATTTGGCAGAATTCTGGCAAACCCCTATTGTCGCTACAATTTGGAAAATACTGGGTTAGGTTCGAGTTTCTTTCTAACCTAGGGCTTTTATAATAAAATAGGGCTAGAAAATTCTACTTAGGGCAGCGACCGATTTTCATCCTTCTCCACCGGGCTGAGCATACATGTGAGCGGAAAAACTCTATCTATCGTGGCTATGGGGGAACTCGAATCCTTCTCTCAACCTCCCTTAAGCATTTCATTTCGGTGGGGTCGGCTTAATAGCTTTATTTGGGAACCGATTGCTGAGATAACTCAAATAAAAACAACCAAACCAGTTTGAATGCGAACCAAAATGTGGTGGGTTCGTCCACTAATTGTAACGCTCTGATTGGCTAGACTTCAAAATCCATATCAGCCAATATAGATCAAATGCGGGTCAAATGAAACTGTCAAATGCAACTCTATTTTTACCCCTATTAACTCTATTTTGGGTGGAATGACAACAATTAGGAGAGTCAAACTTTGGGTACTGATCAATGAGGGTAACCTACTCTAATAGCCTCTCCCTTTCCTCTATTGGCTAAGAAACCCTGGATATTTGCAGAACTATCTTAAAATTACCAAAATAGACATGAATTAGGGCACAGTACTCACAATTTTGGGATGCATTGTCTCGACTGACAATTGGCCTCCTTGTCCGCTACAAAACCACAATCCACTCTCCTTAGTCTTAGTGGGTCAAAATCGTTGCTCCCACTATCCAGATCGTTGCTCCCACTGATATTATTCTCTGGCCAAGTTGCTCAAAAAATCATTGATCACTGAACAACAAGCACCCGACAAGATGCACAAAGGAAGAAGCTTTCTCGAGAAGCTAAAATGAAAATAGTGCGACTGTTAGTTTTTTTTTGTTTTATGTTTTTGTTTTTTATTTATATATATGTATTTAAATAATTGTCTTATAATTATCTTTATATATTGTTTTATGTTTTATTTTATTTATTTATTTATGCTTTATTTTAATTATTTATATATATATATATATACTATATTTTATTTATATATATATACTATGTTTTATTATTTTTTATAAACAAAGAGGGGCAGTGTATCTATGTGAGTCTTTATGTGTGCAGTGAATCTATGATGATGAGGATGAGGATGTCGCTAATGATGATGATGTCAATGATGATCATGATGTTATCCATGATGTCGATCATTATGATGATGATGAGGAGGAGGAGGAGGATGCTGATGATGAGGATGAAGATGATCACAATGATGATGATGACGATGAGCATGTTGACGATGATGATGATGATGGATGATCATGATGTTGATGGATGATGATGTTGATGATGATGATGATGATGGATGATCATGATGTTGATGGATGATCATGATGATGATGATGATGATGATGATGATGAAGATGAGGATGGTGAGGATGATGACGATGATGAACCACATGATGATGATGATGACGTTAGCAACTCTTTTTAAAACGAAATAAGATAAAAGAATAGGTCTAATTAAATATTTACCTTTCATTATATTTCATCGTTGACGATGACTTTAATGATGATGAAGATGATGATGATGATACAGACGATGATGATGATGATGACGACGATGTGTGATGAAGATGATGATGTGTGACGATGACGATGATGGATGATCATGATGTTGATGGATGATGATGTTGATGATGATGATGATGATGATGATGATGATGATGATGTTCATGATGATCATGATCATGATGTTCATGATGATGATGAGGATGGTGACGATGATGACGATGATGAACTACATGATGATGATGATGACATTAGTAACTCTTTTTAAAATGAAATAAGATAAAAGAATAGATCTAATTAAATATTTACTTACCTTTCATTATATTTCATCGTTGACGATGACGATAATGATGATGAAGACGATGATGATGATGATGATGACGACGATGTGTGATGAAGATGATGATGTGTGATGATGATGATGATGATGTGTGATGATGACGATGATGATGATGAAGATGATGAAGACGATGATGATGAAGACGTTGATGAAGATGATGATGATGATGATGATGATGATGATGATGATATGAGGATGGTGAGGATGATGACGATGACGACGACGACGATGATAACTATGATTTTGATGATGACGATAACAATGATGATGATGATGACTATGATCATGAGGATGATGATTTTGAAATCATGCATGGCTTGGCAATTTTCTTTTTAAATCAATTTCAAAATTAAAAAGGGCCCAATTCTTTTATAATCATTATAATCTTATTTGTGCACTTTTTGAGCTTGGATTCAATATAACAAAATATGATAGAACAATATGGTAACACTGTCGTCATCATTGTCATCACCGTCATAAAAAAAAAGTCAAAAATTCCTAATAAAAGAAAGAAGAGAACAATGATTTATTATCACACACTTTTACTAAGAACCTTGACATATATCTTATTTAATAGCTATAAGGCACAAATATGCTATTAAGGAGACTCAAGATTTGGTGGGTGGAATGACAACAATTAGGAGAGTCAAACTTTGGTGAGTGGAATGACAACATTTAAACGACTTAAGAAGCCATTGTTGTGGCAATTTAACAAAGTCTAAATATCTAAAATGATTTTGATGTTTGTCACCAAACTTTAAAGTTGTGGTAAGATCAAAGATATATGAAAAAATTGGAATCTAATATCTTTTCGTGAGCCATAAGGTATGTAAAAGATTAAAAAAAAAACATTAATGTTATGTTCTACATTCTTAACATCTTTCCATGTTTACTTTATTCTTCATATTGAATTTGGAAACATAAAAGTTATCTACAAAATCTAAAATCTAATATTTTTATTATAGCAATAAACTAAGTAAAAATTATGGACATCAATTTTGCTAACTACATTCTTCTATATAAATATCTTATTTATATTAAATACTTTTTTAAAATAAACTTAAAACATTCAAAACAAAAATAAAATGATAAATTTTAAAATTTCATATAAAATATTTTATGGAAAAATATTTCAAATATAAATAAAATAAATATTTATAGCTATATTCACTTTATTTTTATTAGCAGATATCACGTCAAAAGAAAACCATGTGTGTTACTAACTACAATGTAGCTTATGTGCATTATCAAATGATAAAGGTTTAGGCATAAATCACTTTAAATTAATATTTATTTATAGTATTTGGCAATATAATTAACTCAATTTTACAACATTCAAATTAATAAAAATTTAGATTAAGAAATTAATTTTTTAAAATATATATATATATATATATATATATATATATATATATATAATTTAATTTTTTAAAATATTTATGTGCTAAAAATATTTATAACTACCATGTTAATAAAAAATTTAAAACACTAATCTTCACACTACCAAGATATTAGTGTTTTAAAACACTAATCTTCACACTATGATGATGATGACGACGATGATGAAGATGATTATGATGATGATGATGACCACGACAACGACGATGATGATGATAATTATGACTTTGATGATGACGATGACAATGATGATGATGATGACAATGATCATGAGGATAACGATGTCATCTTCATCGATTATGATGAAGATGATGTTGTTGGTGATGATTATGTTGTTGTTGATGATGATGATGATGATGTCTGTAATTCTTTTTAAAAAGAAATCCGATGATGATGATGTCCGTCGCTCTTTTTAAAAATAAATGATGATGATGATGATGTTAATGATGATGATGGCAATGAAAATGAAGATGATGATGATGATGATGACGACGACGACAATGATGAAGATGATGATGATGACGACGATGATGAAGATGATGATGATAATTATGATTTTGATGACGACGACGACGATGATGATGACGACGACGACAATGATGAAGATGATGATGATGACGACGATGATGAAGATGATGATGATAATTATGATTTTGATGACGACGACGACGACAATGATGATGATAATTATGATTTTGATGGCGACGATGACAATGATAATGATGATGACAATGATCATGAGGATAACCATGTCATCTTCATCGATTATGATGAAGATGATGATGTTGGTGATGATTATGTTGATGAGGATGACAATGATGATCATGGTCATGATGATGAAAACGACGATGACGACGACGATGATGAAGATGATGATGAGAGTGATTATGATGATGATGATGATGATGATGATGATGATGATGATGATGATTATTATATATGATGAAGATGATGATGATGATGATGATAATGTTGATGATGGTGATGAGGATGGTGAGGATGATGACGATGATGGTCCACATCATGATGATGATGATGATGTCTGTAACTCTTTTTAAAAAGAAATAAGATAAAAGAATAGGTATAATTAAATATTTACCTTTCATTGTATTTCATCATTGACGATGACGACGACGATGATGAAGATGGTGGCGATGCTACAGACGACGATGAGGATGATATGAAGTAATTAATTTGATCTAGGTTTAATTTTAATGATGATGATGGCGATGAAGATGATGATGATGATGATGACAACGATGATGAAGATGATGATGATGACGATGATGATGATAATTATGATTTTGATAACGACGACGATGACAATGATGATGATAATTATGATTTTGATGACGACAATGACAATGATGATGATGATGACAATGATCATGAGGATAACGATGTCATCTTCATTGATTATGATGAAGATGTTGGTGATGATTATGTTGATGAGGATGACGATGATGATGAAGATGACGATGACGACGACGATGATGATGAAGATGATGATGATGATTATGATGATGATGATGATGGTGATGAGGATGGTGAGGATGATGATGATGATGATGATGATGATGTATGTAACTCTTTTTTAAAAGAAATAAGATAAAAGAATAGGTCTAATTAAATATTTACCTTTCGTTATATTTCATCATTGATGATGATGATGACGATGACAATGATATGAAGTAATTAATTTGATCTAGGTTTGATTTTAATGATGATGATGGCGATGAAGATGATTATGATGATGATGATGATGACAACGATGATGAAGATGATGATGATGACGATGATGACAACGATGATGATGATAATTATGATTTTGATGACGACGACGATGATGATAATTATGATTTTGATGACGACGATGACAATGATAATGATGATGACAATGTTCATGGGGATAATGATCTCATCTTCATCGATTATGATGAAGATGATGATGTTGGTGATGATTATGTTGATGAGGATGATGATGATGATGATGGTCATGATGATGAAGATGACAATGATGGTGATTATGACAATGATGATTTTGATGATGATGATGATGATGATTATATATGATGAAGATGATGAGGATGGTGAGGATGATGACGATGATGATCCACATGATGATGATGATGATGATGATGATGTTCGTAACTCTTTTTAAAAGAAACAAGATAAAAGAATAGGTCTAATTAAATATTTACCTTTCATTATATTTCATCGTTGACGACGACGACAACGATGATGATGCTACAGACGACGATGACGATGATATGAAGTAATTAATTTGATCTAGGTTTAATTTTAATGATGATGATGGCGATGAAGATGATGATCATGATCATGATCATGAAGACGAAGATGATGATGAGGGTGATTATGATGATGGCGTCGATATTGACAATGATGATGATGAAGACGACGATGATGAAGATGAAGATGAAGATGACGATGATGATGATCATGAATATGATGATGAAGATGAAGATGTGTGATGATGAAGACGACAATGAAGATGATGATGACGATGATGATCAACATGAGAACAATGGTGATGGTGATGAGGTTAGTAACTCTTTAAAAAAAATAAGATAAAATAATAGGTCTAATTAAATATTTACCTTTCATCAATTATATTTCATCGTCTTCTTCATCCATGTCATCGTCTTCTTCATCCAAGTCATCATCTGTATCATCAAATCCAGATTCAACAGTGTAAGGGTTGGTTGTATCATCATCGTCATCACCATTAGTTATGCTCATCGTGTCATTGTCAGTATAACTTTCATCGACATTATTTGCTACATAATCATATTCAACTGTTTCTTGGAGTACATCTTCTGTTGGATCATCATCATCACCTAACTCATGTTGATCATGCTCTACGTCATCGTATCCTTCTTCCAGAGAACCCTCTTCATTAGCATCATCTAGGTTATACTTTACCGGCCTTCCCCTTGGATCGTGTCTCACAACAAATGACCAGCCCACTTTACCTAGAACCTCTGAGTAAAATACTTGTTCACATTGGCTTGGAAGAACATAGGGCTCTATTCCTGGCTCAAACAACCGTGTGTTTACCATGGTAAATCCATTATCATGTTCAATAATAGTTCTATCGGGATCACATTGATTCAATCGTAACCTGTACCATTTGACAATGAATAGAAATACCTTAAAGGATTTAAAGTCACACTGTATAATATCTTCCAAATACCCATAGTATCAATTTTTTGGGACTTCTGGATGTCTATCAGTTCTAGATGAAACATTGGTAACCTCAAAGACAACAGATATCCCAGAATATGATGTTTTATTTGTTTCATCCAATTTTTTGATATGATATCTACCTCCATTGCAAACCATAGCCTTATGGTGTTTTACCTGCAATAAGAAATACAAGAAAAGGTTACACAACCATTCAGTCCTTATGCAGCAATACATGGAAAAGAAGAACATGTACGTAAAAATGTAATTTGCAAAATAAAAGATTTAGAGGGATTGATTAATTATATGCTTGCCATTTTATCTTTTACACCATATGCCAAATTGATTTCCCTTTCTGTTAGATTTCTATCTCCATTGTGTTGTGCTGCTTTTACCAATGAAGCCACGCCTTCCCATGATATTCCATGACCCAATTGTTCGCACCGTTCAATCCATACCTTCATCCAGTCAAGATTGTTTGCGATGTATAAATGAATTGCATATCATTCTTGACCAACTGTTTAATGACAATAACCATTAAAATGAAAGAAAGGTGTAAATCTCCTGAACAAAGTATATGCTCTTAATTGAAGCAATTATAACTAGAAAATACAATTAGAATATGAACGATATAATAAACATCCACTAGCTAATAATTACCTTTCAGCTTCCTCAATCTACCTTTCCCCTTCAATTGCTCCCCTTCAAATTTGTTATTGGAGTCCGGATCACAAATGCGACGTAAATTGAGCTTTGATGTTAAAATAGGAAGAAATTCACTAACATACAACATGTTTTGTTATACCGTATATCCTTTCATCATAGAACCCTTAGTATGTGCTCGTTGTCTCACCAAAACCTTCATAAATTTCAAGTGCCTCTCAACCATCCACATGGACCTTGAGTGCACAGGTCCACACAACTCAATCTCCTCAACTTGGTGTATGCGATAGTGTTTATGTGCATTGAAAAATGCCGATGGTAGATGCTTCTGCATTTCACACATGAGACGAGGAATTTCTCTCCTCCAATACTTTATATCTTCTTTATGGATTTCTTTAGATGTCAACCATCTACAAGTGACGCAAACCAATAACGATATTTAACAAAAATAAACATTAAATTACAATATATGCTGAAACAGTGCACAAAAAATATATATAAAAATTATACGAAGAATTAAAGAAACGCTAAACACATGCAAGCAATCGCTAGTTACCTCATGTATTTACAAAGATTATATATAACTTGTTTGACATTGTTGTCGAAGTTGTCCGGGAGAGAGAGAGGTAAAACATACTATATCAATATACAAACCACGCTATTTATTAAACAAAGAGTATACAAACAAGCAAAAAAAAATATACGTAGTAAAATGAAACAAAAATAAATTATATGGACATAACAATAATAATTACCTTGATGAAGACATGCCAATGATGTGTTTTGACCCCTGCAAAATCATCTTTTTTGGTTATGATATTCTTCAAGTTCGAACAAAATCCAGTGGGAAATTTAATTTTCCGCATTACTTCTTTAACAACATTGCTTTGTTGCTCCGTAAACATCCATGGAATTGAGTTTATATTAACTTGTTCTCCGTTGGTATGAAATTGGATGACGTATTTCATTGCATGGTTGCTTTCTTGAATGTCTTTGCAAGCTTTCACAACTTTATCTTTCTCCCTCCTTAGCTCCAGTAGTTGCCATAAGGTTTTAGTAACATTCTTTCCAATATGCATTGTATCAAACAAATGAGCAATTTGTAGGTGCTCATGGTAGGGAAACCTGCTGAATTGAATAGGATAACTTTTCATTCCTCGTGGAATCCCATTAATGCCTTCATGATCACGATGGAGATCATGAATATTATTTTATAAATAAATTACATCATAAATCAAATATGGCCACTACAGTAAACAACTCACAATAAAAATTAAAATACATAACAATTCATATACGATGGTCCATACATACCATGATGACGATTTCTTTTGTATTGCATCTTCCAAAGGTGAGGTGTCATTCTCCATGGTTTTAATGCAGTCTCCTGCTTCCCATTGAAAATATTTTTTTTTTTAGTTGTTCTATACCTGTGATTCTTAAAGAGGAAATGCCTGTACTCATCAAACACCTCCTTTCTTAAGCTTTTGTTGAAATACTGAGAGGGGGGTGAATCAGTATTTTCCAATCATAAAAATTTCAATTAGGAGCAAGTTGCTAATCACCAATCATAGCAGCATATCATCAACAATCATGAAAAATAACAAGATGCATAGTACACAAGATTTTTACGTGGAAACCCAAGTCCTGGGGGTAAAACCATGGAAGCCTTTTATAATAAAATTTGTCCCATAAATAACTGGGGTTACAAATTTAATACAACTTCTCCCGCTACTACTGGAAGGAGCTACAACTCCTAGGCTTCGTCAGCTTTCACTGACGAGCTGCTACAACAGCTCAGCTCACAGAATTGTGAGCCCTAGCACCACCCAACCACCCTGAAGATGAAGGAAATAGATCCTGTGGACCTGTTATACATGTGCCAAAATACCACTGCTTATCAACCATCAATCTGTTTCATCAACCTGTATGTGTCTGTACTGTCATGCCAAAATATCACTGTTTCTTAATCATCAATCTGTTTTATGAACTGCTGCTGCCATCAACTTGTCACATCCTCATCACTGCTGTTCAAGATGTCAACATGTCTTTTGAGAGAAGTCATCCAAAGAGTCTGCTTATACACTGCTCATGCCAATATGTCAATGGGCCTTTTCTGCTCATATTAGGACTTCAAGGATCTACTCTAAGCACCTGTCTCTTAAAGCTATCACAGTATGTCACTAGTTACTGTCATAACACATTACTGCCACTGACATGCCAAGGCTGTCACACTCATCAAGCTGTCATCCTTTTAAAATTGCTAACAAACTGTCAACACTTGTTCACACACACCATTGTACTGGACAAAAACTGTTCGCTGCCAATAAGGTGTTAAGATACCCAGCGAGCTGCAGGATCACTTTAATTCGGTTATTTGAAACTCTGCATTTTACTGGTGTCTCAACCCTGGGTTTTGTTCATGTCTGGAATTGTGCACATACTCCTGCCATACCTCATCACTTCTCTATACAGAGTCATATCTTGATCTCAAGATGTTCTCAAAAGTAATACTTTTAATATTTCTTGAAGCGGTGTATGATGAGTGCAAGGTCCAAAATATAAGGCTACATTCTCCAGAACAGAGTATTACATCTCACATTCAAAACATTGAAAATCATACCTCAAATGATCATCACGAGCTCTGTGATCAAGAATTATGTTTGCAACGTAGCATTTCTTTCATGCACAGATCCATAACAACCAAAACGCAACTTCGATTCATCAATATCAAAACCAGTAAAGGATTTACCCAGCGATCTCTGTCTCAGTGTTGAAGGAGCATTTGCATTCTGTACACTTGTGATTTTAACCATACAT
>LPNX010209885.1:895548-944430 GCA_001517045.1 Pseudotsuga menziesii | reverse complement strand
AGCTACAATTGACAGACCCCTGCGATCTCAGAGGAGAAGAGAATGTGCTCTGCGACTTAGACTCAAATCGTTTACGATCTCAGAGCTAGAGTGAGGATACCCTTTCTTAAAGACACATGCTTGAATTCTATCCAAAAACCTTTCTCTTGCCGATCAAGTTTTCCATCCAAAACATTTGTGTAGACAATGCCTCCGTCAACTAGTGGATGTGTGCTATTCTCAAAGGAGGCATAGGCTGCTACCATGTCAAATTTCTCAGGCAGCGAGGGTCTTGCCTCAGATCTTCAGAGAAAGTCTGCAACGAATTTCTGCCTTAGAACCTCCCGAAAAATCCTCAGAGCTCAGCCAAATTCTCCCCCCAAAAATGAGTGCTTTGAAAGAGTATTTATATTAAATTTTACAAGATTTTGGGGCCGACCTACTATTATTTTTTTAAAACAAATTGAGCCGACTTCATATGGTTTTTAAAATTATTTTGAAATTTATTTATGGAGGCGACCTGCTGGATATATGTTTTTCATTTGATCATTTTAATATTGATTTAAAATCTCTATTTAGTAAGAATATAGGGTTGCTTTAGCTCTTCATCTTGGGCACATCAAGCACATCTGTAATTGTAGATTTTATACTCTTTCTTCTTAGCTCCATCATGTGCTTGTTATCATATAACCTTTTTCAACCTTCAAAGATCTCATTATCAACGTTAGGGGTGTAGTAAGCAAATAGGGCTTCAACAATATTCACAAGCAATGAAGGTCATCATATATAATGGTCAAGACCCTCCATATGCCTATTAGCCACATCAGACCCAGATAACCACAATATGGGTCATATGGTTTTTAACCCATCAAGGGCTTCGCCATCATCGACGATGTGGGTTCCTTAACCTCTTCAATTTCAAATGTGGGCATCAAGGTCTTCACAAGGGTTCTAAGACTTAACTATTGGCATCAATGACCAGGCACTGTTGGTATCAATGACAACTTAATTAACATCTTTTTGAACGACGAGATTTTATCTTAGGCCCACAAACTGGACATGCAAATTTACCCATTGTCTGAAGACCTACAATATTTAGATATGGAATATCTATGTCAAATATATTCATATATAAACTATTCTAACTACTCCATATAATTAAATGCAATTAAAATGTAACTTAAAATTACAAACCACAAATGAAGTTAACGTAGGGACATTGTGTATTGTCCATACAACCATTGCATGGAATTAAAATTTCCTTTGTCGTATTGGTCTAGATACGTCATACATAGTGATGTCATTCCATAACTCCAATAGCTCATCTATAAGAGGTTCAATGTATACATTCATATCTTTGACTTGGAACTTACCTGATTGATTTGAAGTACATATAAAACATATCATTATGAGAACCATTAAGATATATAAACCATGCACAAGATTAAAATAATAGATATATATATGAAATCAGGAAACATAATACGACAAATGAGATGCCACAACTACATTATAAATAAAACAGTTGTAGACAAAAAAACCTGGAATAATCATCGACGGCATTATGTCCTCCCTCTTTATTGACAACCATGGAGGAATCTTATTGTTGATAACAAAAATAGGCCACACCGTATAAATGGATTTCATCTGTGCAAATGGATTAACACCATCTGCTGCCAAAGAAATCATAAAATTATGTGGTTCTTCTTTAAAGTGAGGCCACTTTTCATCCATATCTCTAAAAGCATAACCATCTGCAGGCATTCGGATAACATCATCTTGAGTTTTGTTCCTGGCATGGTAATCCATAAATTGTGCTATGTTTTTGCACCTGAAAATTCATTACAAACATGGAATGATGGGAATATAACGAAGAACCTTTTGAGGCACATTTTTTGTTACTTTATCTGTACGATATCTACTAATTACATGACATTCTGTTGCAAATTCATGTTGATTATAATATATAACATGGTCATCAGGGCATGCATGAATTGTTTCATAATGCATTCCAATCTCTTTCATGATGGAAGATAAATATCGATATGTGCGAGGTAAAATATTTGATGGTGGTAACAAAAATTCAGCTATCAAGCTACAAAAATTTTTTAAAAAATAGTTAATGTAATAAATAAATAATATTAACGAAACATGCTTCATCCATACAATGATCAATAATGAGTTAACAATACAATTATTAGAGGACTACAAAGAAACTTTATCACGATCCTATATATGTGATGGATTATTTTACATACCTTAGCATCCGTGTGATTGCAATGTTTGAAATACTATTCATAACCTTCAAGTTCATTATCAACAATATAGCAGAGAGAAAATTTGTTTTGGAGCCTTCATAAAGTGGTTCATATGCCCTATCGAGAAGAGGTATATCGTGAACATCATCAAAGTCATCATCATTTTCATTATCAACGTCATCGTCATCATCCATTCTAACATTAAATGAATCATGGATCAATATATTTGTACCATCATCTTCAATTACATTATCGGTATGATCATCTTGTTCAATATGATCATTCATTTGTTCTCCATTAAACATACACGCTCCATGATCCTGATCCTGAACTTGTTTTGAAAGCACTTCCTCTAGACGATATGATGTAGGGTGTCTTTCCTTTAATATAAATACATGGAAACATTAATATATGAAAAATAAAAATAATACATACAATTACCAAAACAAAGAATATAATAAACTTTATAATGCTAAATCTACAAATGGACGATATTCGTCCCCCCCCACAGCATGTCCATGTTCCCTGCAATGTTTTGTGGATGTTGAGATCAATATTCTTCTTCTCTTAAATCCCCTGCATTGAATACACGGACAATAACATTTGCCATCACCCCTTCGTTTCGTTGCATCCCATAGTCTAGCAAGCAATTGTCGGTTGTCTTCGTTTGGATCCGAAATATTTCTATTTGACATTTTGTCACAAACTTTGTGAATGAATATAACCGGTTGTCTTAAAAAATCAAGTTCCACGCATCAACATTTTGTCAAACGGAGAGAAGTCAAAGAATAAAAAAATCTCGGCAAACTGTCTGTCGAGGAGAAAAAAATTCCCACAACCGCCCGTTGAAGAATAAAACAATTCCTGAAAACGTCCGTCGAGGAAAAAATAATTTCGCAAATCATTCGCTGCATCTACAACAAACATGTCGAAATGTTTAAAAAAAGTTAAATATTTATAATGGTCCAGCGTCGGATATTCGACACCTTGAACATAGTTACTGTTGAAAATAAGGGACCAAAATTTTCAAATCTTTCAAACCTTACATTTTTTTTTTAAAACCTACACATACCGTCGGATATCCGACACTAATGGGTCGAAAAACCGACACTCTCGTGTCAGATATTCGACACTTTTGGGTCGACATACCGTCGGATATTCGACACTATACCGTCGAATAACCGACACTAATGGGTTGAAAAACCGACATTCTCGTGAGTCGAATATCTGACGCCTGATGTGTCGGATATTCGACGGCATTATTAAACTTTCATGATCGTCGTTCTTCTCAATGATTGTTGTCTGACACATCCGTATGAAATGTCAGATGGCGTCGGATTTTGGGTTCAAATCCTGTTGTGATTTTAGGTGATCATATCATGGGTATTGTCTCCATTAGTGCTTTGTTTTGTAATTCATTTTGAAACCCTTAACCTAACACAACTCAATGGAGAATGCTAGCAACCATAGTCTACAAAAACCATCCATTGTTATTGATTGCACTCAGTGACATCACAACAATCAACATGCATACAACAATGAAACATATGGACCTTTCAGTCCTTATGATACCCTTCTTGATTGTTCTCGCAACCTTCCTTTTGCCATGTCTTGTTTGAACCCATTATTTGATAATATCCTAATCTCCAAACCCTTCACCCCCCGCCCACCCTCTCACCCTCCCAGCCCGCCCACCTAATCCCTTCCACGCTTCCTGTGTGCAATGTTGGAAACTTTCATGGTGGTTGTGTGTCATTCATAAGCTTTCGTTATAAGTGGGCGCATATGGTTTCAAGCCTTTTTGGGGGAACCCGAGGTGCAAATGTAGCCTCCTCTTCTAAACCCTTCTGATTCAAGGATGCAATGAAAAGTAGACTTTATGCTCCCTTAAAGGAAAAGAAGCCTCTTAGTCCTGACTTCATAGTAAATAAATCAAAACACATTCCAATATTGGAAGCGTTAAATACCAAGGTCTATACTTACGCTAATTTGTATCAAAGAGATGCCATCATTTGTTGTTTCAATGGCTTTGGCCCTTTGCAGCAAGGCTTCCTAAGTGGTTGAATCATACATAGAATTCCAATTGTGAGTTCCTTCTCTACTCTAAGGGTTAGTTCAATGTAATTTTAAAATCCACAAAGGGTCGCCAAAAAGTGTCCAAAGAATGACCATAGTTCTTGAGAAGTGCAGGCTGTTGATTTTTCTGAGCAGCATCGAGAGTTATTCTCTTCAAAGAATGGGGGCACCTAGTCCGAGACCACGGTGTAAACTCAACCCAGTGTTGAGTGACCATTCTATTCAATGGTAGATATCTGGTCCTTAACCATGATATAGACCCAGCTCTTCCCTAGGTAGACTCAACCCAATGTTGAGTGACCATTCTATTGAATTGTAGACGTTCTGGTCCAGGACCACGATGTGGACCAGTCTAGTACTGGTAGACTCAGCTTAGTTTTGAATAGTCATTCTCTTAGAGAATGGAGGCACTTTGTTTGTTACCAAGTATTTGACCTAGGATCAAATTATGCAGCCTACGGCTGAGGCACCTGGTCTATTACCAGGAAGGCACTGTAAGCCCTAGAATTGGTCTAGGCATGTGTGACACTCTAACCCTTGATCTATGGGCTTTGTGTACTTCTCCAAGGCTTAGCTACCCTTGGTTAAGTTACCCTAGTACCTGATCTTGGTGTCACATGGAATGTGAGATAAAAGCATTAGTAACTCTCTTATTTTATGATGATGTACTTTTGGAATCAAAAAGACCAAAGATAATGACCACAGGGGCACTTGGAAAAAGGCTATAGTCAAAAGTCAAAAATACACAAGGACTTTTGAACCACAGGAAAAGGGACAACAGGTGAAATTCAAAGTTGCATAAAGACTTTTGGTGAAAGTCAAAAATACATAAAGGACCTTTTAGACTACTTAAAAGGTAAAAGTGAAATTAGGAAATAATAAAATATTATTATTTTGTTCTTCCTAATTTTGGCCCACTTACAGGCAAGTGAAGGTTATAAAAGAAGATCAAGTCATTTAATTATCACATATTCACTTGCTCACACAGGTATTGATGCTACTGAATATTTCTCAACAAAACCCTCAGCTAGGGTTTCTTTATTTTTTTTGTCTTTGGGTTTGTTAAACCCTCATCTTCAGCAGGCACATTCATCTCAGATCTTGGGCAGCTTTCTCTCTATCTCAAGCAGGCTCAGTATCATCCTTTTCTCTTCTCGGCCAGCTGGGGTTTCTTCTCGAGCACCCCTTTTCTTCCTCGGGCATCTCTGCTAGTTCTACAGCAGTGCCCGAGAGCACTTATGTGCACCCACAATGGGGCCCATGAGCCACCACAGAGCCCCGAGCAGCTAGCTGCAACCACGGGTTGCTCACAACAGACCTGGGTTGCCTGCTACAAGCCTCAAGATGTTAAATAGCAAACCCGGAAGACTTTCAAGCAGGCCTTAAGGCCTCGACCCAACAGACAAGGGTCTACCCTTCACCCTAGCAGCAGCTGAAGGGCTTTGCCCTAGCTCTGGGCTACCCATAAAAGACTTCGGGCAATCTGGACAGTATAGATATGCCACTCGGGCATATGAAGAAGTGAACAAAAGTCTCAGGCAGATTAAGAAGTGAACAACAATCTCGAGTAGGGCAGAGAACAGTCGAGCAGGGTCAGACAGAGATCTAGGCAGGTAAGAAAATTCTCGGGCAGCCTGTCATAATTTTTTAGCAGTCTATTTTGTACTTCGGGCAGGCCTGATCAGTTCGGGAAGACTATTTTTTTAGCATTCTTGATCATTCTAGACATATATGGAAATTTGGTTAACTAGGGTTTGAAACCCTTAGTTTATTTTTGTTGAGAAAATTTTTATTTGATCATCTGTAAACTATGGTTAAGCCCAGATTGGGGTTTGAGGAACTTTTTGAAGAATTTCCTAAGAAATATCATTTACGAGATGAGCTACTAATGTTTTTTGGGGGTTTTGTCCTTTGAAGGTTTCCCCAGTGAAAAACTCTTGTGTCCATTGTGCTGATGTGATGAATGTTATTTTACTGCACTTGTCGTTTGCTTAAGTTAATCTGCAAATTGATTTAAGTATTTATGCTAATGCTAAACTTCAACATGGTATCAAAGCTTAGCATGTGAAAAGATGGTAAAGGGACACTGTTGTTGTTTTCCTAGATCTTGGGATAAGATTTGCAGAACTAACTTTTGACTAAGTGGCAGAGATGGCCGCCAATGGTTTCAAACCGGAAGAGAAACTCTATGGTTCAACCAACTTCAACTGCTGGAAGGCTAGGTTAATAGCCATTCTAGAAGAGAATGACTTGGATGACATTGTTCTTAATGTCATTGAAGAACCAACATATAATGATGGAAGGCTTGCTTACAAGAGGAAGCAAGGTAAGACTAGAAGAATCATCTATGATTCTGTTAGAGAGTTAGTGATGCCCAACATCACATCCTTGAATATTGCTAAAGAATGTTTCGATACTTCGATCAACCTATATGAAAAGAAGGCTCCCAGTCATAAGAGAGTCTTGAAAAAGAGACTACAAACCTTGAAGTTGAACAAAGATGAAAGCGTGGGTTCCTTCTTCACAAAAATTGCGCAGGTAAGAGATCAACTCATTGCTATTGGTATTACTATTGACGATGATGACCTTGTGCAAACAGTGGTTGATGGTCTCCCAAGCTCTTGGAAAACTTTCATGGCATCCGTCAGTGGACGAGAGAATCAGCCAACCTTTGAAAGGCTTTGGCATGATTGCATAAAAGAAGAAAAAAGGACCTCTGTCAAGGTAGTCAAGAAGGACAACCTTGCACTTGCAGCAAAGACAAAAAAGTTCAAGAAGCCTTTCCCTCAGCAAAAGAAGGGAAATAAACCTCAAGGTAAGTTTTCTGACATGTCAAAAGTGGAATGTTATAGTTTCCACAAGTTTAGACATTTTGCTAGAGACTGCAGGCAGAACAAAAAGAAACCCAAGAGAAGATTTCAAGCATTTGTTGCAGAAGCAGAGGAAGAAGAAGATGAAGAACCAAAGAAGAAGAAGAAAACTAAGGATAACAAAACTGAAGAACCTAAAAGAGAGTACTAATTGATTTCTGCTCTAACTGGTTCTTTCTCATATTGTTCCACTTCTTGGTTGGTGGACAGTGGTGCCTCTAGGCACATGACAGGTAACCATGGAGCTCTCACTAGTTACAGAAAGAAGAAGTTCACCACTCAAGTAGAACTTGGAGATGACTTCACTTACAAGATTGAAGGATTTGGCTCAACTTCACTTCAACTTGACTTGGGTACGGTTCTTCATATTAATGATATTATTTATGTTCCTGGTTTAAAGAAGAATATGTTATTTGTTGTTGGTTTAGAAGACAAGGGCTACATAGTCCCCTTCATGGACAAGAAGACCTTTTTATGGGAAAAAGACAGATCTAAACTCAGCAGTACAGATTGGGGTTCGAGAGGGAGGCCTCTACAAGGCTTCCAAAGATTCCTCTCATGCTTTGGTACACAACACAGTTGATCATTGTGAACTTTGGCATAGAATATTTGGACACCTTCACTACACAACTCTCCCAGGATTGCAAAATATGGTTTTAGGTATGCCAGAAGTTTCTCCAAAACATGAAGGAATCTGCAAAGGATGTGCTCTAGGTAATAACACTAAGAAATCATTTCCCATAAGCAAGAATAGGTCTAAAGGCATTTTGGATTTGATTCATTCTGACATTTGTGGGCCTATGTCTTCACCCTCCTTGAGTGGGTGTTTATATTATGTCTTGTTTATTGATGACTACTCTCAGAAGTATTGTATTTACTTCCTCAAGGCCAAGAGTGAAACCTTTGACAAGTTCAAAGAGTTCCAGACACTGATTGAAAATCAGACCGATAGACACATCTGTATCTTGAGATCAGATAACGGAGGTGAGTATGAATATAATGAGTTAGATGATTTTTGTCGAGAAGCAGGAATCAAGAAAGAGCTAACAATGTCTTACAACCCTCAACATAATGGGGTTGCAGAAAGGAAGAATAGAACAATCTGTGAGGATGCTAAAGCCATGATCACTGATCTAGATCTTCCTTTGTCTTTGTGGGTTGAGAGTACATGAACTGTTGTGTACATCCAGAACAGACGCCCACGTGTTATCTTGAGATAGAAGACTCCAGAAGAAGTCTTCTCCAAGAAGAAACCTACAGTTGATCACATGAGGATATTTGGTAATCTTGTGTATGTCCATGTGTCAAAAGAGAAGAGGGCCAAGCTAGAGCCCTCCAGTAAGAAAGGTATATTTGTTGAGACAGTGATTTTTCGAAGGATTATCGAGTATATTGTTGATTTTCTGAGCAGCATCGAGAGCCCTTCTCTTCAGAGAATGGGACCACCTGGTCCGAGACCACGGTGAAGACTCAACCCAGTGTTGAGTGACCATTCTGTTGAATGGTAGATATATGGTCTGGGACCATGATATAAACCCAGATCTGCCCTAGGTAGACTCAACCTTGTGTTGAGTAGACATCTGGTCCGGGACCACGATGTAGACCAGTCTGGCACTAGTAGACTCAGCTTACTTCTGAGTAGCCATTCTCTAGGAGAATGAAGACACTGTAAGCCCTAAACTGGGTCCAATCATGTGTGTGGCACTTTGACCCTTGATCTATGGGCTTGATGTGCTTCTCCAAGGATTAGCTACCCTTGTTTAAGTTACCCTAGTACCAGATCTAGGTGTCACACAGTGTGTGAGATAAAAGCATTAATAACTCTCTTGGTTTATGATGATGTCCTTTTGAAATAAAAAAGTACCACAGGTAATGACCACAGGAGCACTTGGTAAAAGGCCAAAGTCCAAAGTCAAAGAAAAAAAATAAAAGTACCTTCTTGGTAATAGTGAAAGTGAAATTAGGAAAAGAATAAAAATATTATTATTTTTATCTTCCTAATCTTGTCCACCTAAAAGGACCACAAGTGGAAAACAAAATTAAAGGACTTCCTATAAAAGTCAAAGGAAAAAAATAAAAAAGCATTTTTGGTAAAAGTGAAAGTGAAATTAGGAAAAGAATAAAAATATTATTATTTTTATTTTTCTTAATTAAAGAAGGACTTCTTATAAAAGTCAAAGGAAAAAATAAAACTACAATTTTGGTAAAAGTGAAAACGTAATTAGAGAAAGAATTAAAATATTATTATTTTTATTTTTCCTAATCTTGTCCACTTAGAGGTGAACAAAGGCTATAAAAGAATATCAATCCTTCTCATTTGTTACACACACTTTCGCTCTCACAAGAGAAGAAGACTATCTTATGTTCAAACCCTCAGCTAGGGTTTTATCAGCAAAGTCCATCTTCAACATTTTGCATAGCTATCTTCAGCATTCCATTTTTTGGGAAGATTTCAGCAGTTTGATATTTTCGGGCAATTTTCAGCAATCTGATATTTTCAGGCAGTTTTCAGCAGTCTGATATTTCGGGCAATTTTCAGCAGTCTGATATTTTCAAGCAGTTTTCAGCAGTTTGATATTTTTGGGCAATTTTCAGCAGTCTGATATTTTTGGGCAGTTTTTAGACAGTGATATTTTCGGGCAGTTTTCAGCATGCTAATATTTTTGGGCAGTTTTCAGACAGTCTGATATTTTCAGGCAATTTTCAGCACTATGATATTTTTCAGGCAGGAGAGAGAAAATCTTAGTTTTTTTTTAGAAAGCCCTAAATTGGTAATTTTCTGTAATTCTGGAAATTGTGGGTAAAATTATCAGTCTAATTTTTACTGATGAATTTTACAGTACCTGTGGTCAAAATCCAGATCTGGATTTGAGGAAATTTTTGAAGAATTTCTTAAGCCATCTCATTTACGAGATGGGCTATTAATGCTTTTGGGGTTTTGTCCTTTGAAGGTTTCCCCAGTGAAAAATATTGTGTCCATGTGTGTTGATGTGATGAATGTGTTTTTACTGCACTGCTGATCTATTTATGTTTATCTGCAAATTTTTAAAGTTTATGCTAATGATAAAAATTCAACATGGTATCAGAGCTTAGCATCTGAAAACACAGTAAAGGGATACTGTTGTTGTTTCTCACTAGATCTTGGAATAATATTTGCAGATCTCACATTTGGATAAGTGACAGAGATGGCTACTGTTGGTTTCAAACCGAAAGAGAAGCTCTCTGGTTCAGCAAACTTCAATTCCTGGAAGGCCAGGTTGACAGCCATTCTTGATGAGAATGACTTGGATGGCATTGTTCTTAATGTCACAAAAGAGCCAACTACAAATGTTGGTAGGCTTGCCTACAAGAGGATCCAAGGTAAGGCTAGAAGAGTTATTTATGATTCTATCAAAGAAGAATTGATGCCTAACATCACATCCTTGAAGACTGCTAAAGAATGCTATGATACATTGGTAAAACTCTATGAAAAGAAGGCTCCCAGTCAGAAGAGAGTCTTGAAGAAGAGGCTACGAACTTTGGAGCTGAACAAAGATGAAAGTGTCGGTTCCTTCTTCACCAAGATCAAACAGGTAAGGGATCAACTCCTTGCTATTGGTGTTAATGTTGATGATGATGATCTTATACAAACATTGGTTGATGGTCTCCCAAGCTCTTGGGAAACCTTCTTGGCATCCGTCTGTGGGCGAGAAAATCAGCCAACCTTTGAAAGGCTTTGGCATGATTACATATAAGAAGAAGCAAGGAACAATGACAAGGTAATCACGCAGGATAACCTTGCACTTGCAGCAAAGACCAAGAAGTTCAAGAAGTCTTTCCATCAACAAAAGAAAGGGAAGAAACCCATGGGTAAGTCTTCTGACATGTCTAAGATTGAATGTTATACTTGTCACAAGTTTGGGCACTATGCTAGAGACTACAGGTAGAACAAGAAGAAACCCAAGAGAAATTTTCAAGCATCTACAGCAAAGGCAGAGGAAGAAGAAGATGAAGAACCAAAGAAGAAGAAGAAAGACAACACTAATAAAACTGATGAGCCTAGAAAAAAGTACTATTTGATTTCTACTCTAACTAGTTCTTTCTCAGCTTGCTCTACTTCTTGGTTGGTGGGCAATGGTGCCTCTAGGCACATGACAGGTAACCATGGTACCCTTACCAATTACAGAAAGAAGAAGTTCACCACTCAGGTGGAACTTGGAGATGACAGCACTTACAAGATTGAAGGAGTTGGCTCAACTTCACTTCAACTTGATTCAGGTAAGGTTCTTTATATTGATGATATTCTTTATGTTCCTGGTTTAAAGAAGAACCTTTTATCTGTTGTTGGTTTAGAAGACAACGTCCATAGAGTCCTCTTTATGGACAAGAATGTCTTTTTATGGGCAAAAGACACAGATCTAGACTCAGCAGTATAGATTGGGGTTCGAGAGGGAGATGTCTACAAGGCTTCAAAAGTTTCCACTCATGCTATGGTACATCACTCAGTTGATCCTTGTGAACATTGGCATAGAAGGTTTGGACACTTTCACTACACAGCCCTCCTAGGATTGCAGAAGATGGTTACGGGTATGCCAAAATTTTCTTTAAAGCATGAAGGAATTTGCAAAGGATGTGCTCTAGGTAAGAACACTAATAAATCCTTTCCCAGAAGCAAGAGTAGATCTAAGACATTTTGGATTTGATTCATTGTGACATTTGTGGGCCCATGTCTTCACCCTCCTTGAGTGGGTGTTTATATTATGTCTTGTTTATTTATGACTACTCTCGGAAGTCTTGGATTTACTTCCTCAAAGCCAAGAGTGAAACCTTTGACAAGTTCAAAGAGTTCAAGACACTGATTGAAAATCAGACTGGCAGGCACATCCGTATCTTGAGATCAGATAACGAAGGTGAACATGAATCTAATGAGTTTGATGATTTTTGTCGAGATGCAGGAATCAAGAAAGAGCTGACAGTGCCTTACAACCCCCAACAGAATGGGGTTGCAAAAAGGGAGAATAGAACGATCTGTGAGGTTGCTAAAGCCATGATCACTGATCTAGATATTCCTTTGTCTTTATGGGCTGAAGCTACCAGAACTACAATGTACATCCAGAACAGAAGCCCTCATGCTATCTTGGCTGAGAAGACTCCAGAAGAAGTCTTCACCAAGAAGAAACCTGTAGTTGATCACATGAGGATATTTGGCACTCCTGTGTATGTTCATGTGCCAAAAGAAAAGAGGGCCAAACTAGAGCCTTTCGGTAAGAAAGGCTTATTTGTTGGGTACAGTAATTGCTTGAAGGCTTATCGAGTATATATACCTAGACAGAGGTACATTGAGTTCAACAGAGATGTGATCTTCCATGAGGAAACGGTGTTCCGTAAAACACTAGAGCTTTCATCAGAAGATGCAGTTCCTCCACTTGAGTTTCCAGATTCAGAAATTCAGAGGGGGGAAGAGTTTGATGATCAAACTCCAAATGTTCCTGAGAACATTGAAAGTCCACTAGAAGAACTACTTGAAGTTCCTCCTTCCAAAAGGACACATGTTTGGTACCCAAAAACGTTACAAGAAGCCGAGAAGCATAAAGCTCCTCCAAAGACTTTCAGAGAAAGCATAAGACCACAGAAGTACTCCAGTCTTATGAGTCAACTTATCAGTTCAGAACCTTCATCGTACGAAGAAGCAGCAAGTAAACAGGTATGGGTTGATGCCATGATTGAAGAGTATAAGCCAATCATGAAGAATGATGTTTGGAAAGTTGTTCCCAGACCTACAGGAAAGTCAGTAGTGACTTCCAGATGGCTTTATAAGATCAAGCATGCTACAGATGGCAGTGTGGAGAACTATAAAGCCATATTCGTAGCTCGTGGCTTCACTCATAAAGAAGGCATTGACTATGACGAGATATTTGCACTTGTTTTCCAGGTACACTACCATCAGAACCATCATCTCACTTGCTGCAGTATTCGGATGGAAGT
Source organism: Pseudotsuga menziesii (assembly GCA_001517045.1). Lineage (NCBI taxonomy): Eukaryota > Viridiplantae > Streptophyta > Pinopsida > Pinales > Pinaceae > Pseudotsuga > Pseudotsuga menziesii. The sequence goes on along the minus strand of LPNX010209885.1, from coordinate 931,283 downwards.
TACATCAAATGGATGTAAAGACAGCCTTTCTCAATGGTAAGATTGAGGAAGAGGTTTGTATTGGACAACCTGAAGGCTTTGTTACTCATGGGAAGAAGTCCCATGTATGTAAACTCAAGAAAGCCTAGTATGGACTAAAACAGGCTCCGAGAATCTGGTATACTAGAATGGATGGATTTCTCCATAGCTTGGGGTTCTCCAAAAGTACAACTGATTCTAACTTGTACTTTAAAGTTGTTCATAATCATGTCTTGATACTTGTTCTATATGTAAATGACTTGTTTCTTACAGGTGATGAACAGTTGATAGACCAGTGTAAGAGGGAGCTTACCTCTGAATTCGAGATGAAAGATCTCGGAATGATGCATTACTTCCTTGGCTTAGAAGTCTGACAAAATCCAAGTGAGATCTTCCTGACACAAGGAAAGTATGCAATGGATATCTTCCAAAGATTTGGGATGCAGGAGTGCAAGTCCATGAACGTACCAATGACTACCAACTTGACAAAGTTGCGGGACTCGGCCTCTAGTTCACAGAATGTGGACTCTACTCTATATAGACAGCTCATTGGTTCCCTGATGTATCTCGTGCATACGAGACCAGACATCTGCTACACAATGAATGCACTGAGTCAGTTCATGTCAGATCCGAAGCACATACACTTGGTAGCCGCCAAACATGTACTCATATATGTGCGAGGGACTATCACTTATGGGCTCAGGATACTTCCAGCAGTGGAGTATTGTTATCTGGATATTCAGATTCAGATTGGGCTGGCAGTGCAATCGACCAGAAAAGTACCTCTGGTTATTGCTTCAGTATAGGATCAACAATGATCTCCTGGTCCAACAAGAAGCAGGGTTCCATAGCTCAAAGTACAGCTGACGCATAGTATATTGCTGCAAGCGATGCTTGCAAGGAAGCAGTTTGGCTTAGAAAGTTGTTATCTAATCTGTTCGAGGGAAGGCTTAACTCAACGATCATCCATTGCGATAATCAGAGTTGTATAAAGCTTTCAGAGAATCCAGTGTTTCATGACAGATCGAAACACATTGAAATGAGGTATCATTTCATCAAAGACCTAGTGCAGAGAGGTGCTCTGAAGTTGCAGTACATTCGTATAGATGAACAGATTGCAGATATCTTGACCAAGCCTCTAACAGCATCAAAGTTCGTGTACTTTCGTAACAAGCTTGGTATGGCAGAGAATGCCTCTCTCGCTGAGAGGGAGTGTTGATTTTCTGAGCAGCATCGAGAGCCCTTCTCTTCGGAGAATGGGACCATCTGGTCCGAGACCACGGTGAAGACTCAACCTAGTGTTGAGTGACCATTTTGTTGACTGACTATTATGTTGAATGGTAGATATATGGTCTGGGACCATGATATAAAATCAGATCTGCCCTGGGTAGACTCAACCTTGTGTTGAGTAGACATCTGGTCCGGGACCACGATGTAGACCAATCTGGGACTGGTAGACTCGGCTTACTTCTGAGTAGCCATTCTCTGGGAGAATGAAGACACGGTAAGCCCTAGACTGAGTCTGGGCATGTGTGTGGCACTTTGACCACTGATGTATGGGCTTGGTGTGCTTCTCCAAGGATTAGCTACCCTCGGTTAAGTTACCCTAGTACCAGATCTAGGTGTCACACAGTGTGTGAGATAAAAACATTAATAACTCTCTTAGTTTATGATGATGTACTTTTGAAATAAAAAAGTACCACAGATAATGACCACAGGGGCACTTGGTAAAAGGCCAAAATCAAAAGTCAAAGAAAAAAAATAAAAGTATCTTTTTGGTAATAGTGAAAGTGAAATTAAAAAAAGTATAAAAATATTATTATTTTTATATTCCTAATCGTGTCCACCTAAAAGGACCACTAGTGGAAAACAAAATTAAAGGACTTCTTATAAAAGTCAAAGGAAAAAAATAAAAGTACATTTTTGGTAAAAGTGAAAGTGAAATTAGGAAAAAAATAAAAATATTATTATTTTTATTTTTCTTAATTAAAGAAGGACTTCTTATAAAAGTCAAAGGAAAAAAAAAGGTACATTTTTGGTAAAAGTGAAAGTGAAATTAGAGAAGGAATAAAAATATTATTATTTTTATTTTTCCTAATCGTATCCACTTAGAGGTGAACAAAGGCTATAAAAGAAGATCAAGCCTTCTCATTTGTTACACACACTTTTGCTCTCACAGGAGAAGAAGACTATTTATGTTCAAACCCGCAGCTAGGGTTTTATCAGCAAAGTCCATCTTCAGCATTTTTGCACAACTATCTTCAGCATTCCATTTTTTGGGCAGATTTCAGTAGTTTGATATTTTCGGGCAATTTTCAACAGTCTAATATTTTTGGGCAGTTTTCAGACAGTCTGATATTTTCGGGCAGTTTTCAGCAAGCTGATATTTTCGGGTAGTTTTCAGCAAGCTGATATTTTTGGGTAGTTTTTAGACAGTTTGATATTTTTAGGCAGTTTTCAGTAGTCTGATATTTTCATGTAGTTTTCAGCAGTTTGATATTTTCGGGCAGGAGAGAGAAAATCTCAGTTTTTCTGAGAAAGCCCTAAATTGGTAGTTTTTTGTAATTCTAGAAATTGTGGGTAAAATTATCAGTCTAATTTTTACTGATGAATTTTACAGTTACTCTGGTCAAAATCCAGATCTAGATTTGAGGAACTTTTTGAAGAATTTCTTAAGCCATCTCATTTACGATATGAGCTATTAATGCTTTTGGGGTTTTTGTCCTTTGAAGGTTTCCCCAGTGAAAAATATTGTGTCCATGTGCGTTGATGTGATGAATGTGTTTTTACTGCACTGCTAATCTATTTATGTTTATATGCAAATTTTTAAAGTTTTTGCTAATGCTGAAAATTCAACATATATATATACCTGGACAAAGGCCCAATGAGGCCAGCAAATATGTGATCTTCCATGAGGAAGTTGTGTTTCATAAAACACTAGAGCTTTCATCAGAAGATGCAGTTGCTCCACTTGGGTTTCTAGATTCAGAAATTAGAGGGAGGAAGAGGAATTTGATGATCAAATTCCAGATGTTCCTGAGAACATTGAAAGTCCACTAGAAGAACTACTTGAAGTTCCTCCTTCCAAAAGGAAACCTTCTTGGTACCGAGAGACGGTGCAATAAGGTGAGAAGCATAAAGCTCCTCTCGAGACTTTCAAAGAAAGCATAAGACCACAGAAGTACTCTGGTCTTATGAGTCAGCTTATCAGTTCAGAACCTTCATCATATGAAGAAGCAACAAGTAAACAGGTATGGGTTGATGCCATGATTGAAGAGTACAAGTCAATCATGAAGAATGATGTCTGTGAAATTGTTCCTAGACCAACAGGAAAGTCAATTGTGACTTCTAGATGGCTTTATAAGATCAAGCATGCTGCAGATGGCAGTGTGGAGAAGTATAAATCCAGATTCGTAGCTCGTGGCTTCACTCAGAAAGAAGGCATTGACTATGACGAGACATTTGCTCCAGTTTCCAGGTATACTACCATCAGAACCATCATTTCACTTGCTGCAATATTCGGATGGAAGTTATACCAAATGGATGTAAAGACAGTCTTTCTCAATGGTAAGATTGAGGAAGAAGTTTATATTGAACAACCTAAAGGCTTTGTGATTCATGGGAAGAAGACCCATCTATGTAAACTGAAGAAAGCCTTGTCTGGATTGAAACAGGCTCCGAGAGTCTGGTATGCCAGGATGGATGGATTTCTCCATACCTTGGGGTTTTCCAAAAGTACAGTTGATTCTAAATTGTACTTTAAGGTTGTTCATAATCATGTCTTGATACTTGTTCTATATGTAGATGACTTGTTTCTTACAGGTGATGAACAGTCGATAAACCAGTGTAAGAGGGAGCTTACCTCTGAATTCGAGATGAAAGATCTCAGATTGATGCATTACTTCATTGGCTTAGAAGTTTGGCAAAATCCATGTGAGATATTCCTGACACAAGGAAAGTATGTGAGCACCCACAGTCCACTGAGAGGGGGGGAGTGAATCTCTGGACTCAAGAAACTCTTTCCAAATTAACAACTTTGTAAAAGAATCAACTATACCTTTTGACTTGTGATAATTATTTTTTTCAGCAGTTTACTAAGATGTTTTTATCACGTTCAGTAAACAGTCATATACACTAGTAAACATCAAGATTGTTATAGAAAAAAACTTATATTTATATTCGAAATTTTACAAGAATTGTATGGAAGTGCTTCAACACTTCGAGAGGCTTACAACCTCTAGCTTATCAGCGTCAGCTAAAAGGAAGCTACAACACCCTAGGCAAGCTACAACTTGCCAAAGGACAAATATGTCATTCCCTTGCTCCACCCAACCACCCTCAGAATACAAATAGAAAATAATCACTCTGTGACAGTTCACAATTTCAGACTGTCTGAATACCAAATAAAAATAACACTGCTCCTTGCTTCTTCTGATTGTTGATCAGATTTGTGATCAACTCGCACTGCTCACAAGTTGGAATTGTGGCTACTTAATGGAGCTCTGATAAAACTAAATGAAGTGGTTCACCAAATGGGACTCCTTCACAGTGACCTTCATCCCTGTTCTTTACTTCAGCAAAAAGAAAACAGAAAACTCGGATCTGCTCACTATAGTCACCTTGTTGCTTGGCTCTCTAGACTATTCATCATCTACTGCTACTGCTCAACCCCTTCAAACTGCTACTCGGCCCCCCTACTCCTCAACCATAGAGAAACTTCACTCACTACTCTTTTTCACATTTCGAATGAAGTGCCATAGGTTATTTATACTAGTTTCCCGTGGATTTTTACAGAGCCGGCCTGATATTATTTTATTTTTATTTAATGTTTATTAAATCATCATAGGTAGCTGAGCCGACTTGCAAGGGTTTTTATTTATTTTTATATATTTTTAAATGCAAAGCATGAGCGTTGCCGACTTAACATATAAGGGATTGCTTGGTAACTATGATGGCATGGGGGGTTGCTCAATGACATGGAATCTAGCCACATTGGATGGAGCTCAGAGGCTTAGTTGACATCAATGCCAACACACATGCCAACAATCTCCCTCTTTGGCATTGATGGCAACATTAAGTAAAACAGGCTCCCCCTCACAAGAAGCTCCCCATGTCATACTGATCTAATTCTTCTTCCTCACAAGAATCTCCCCCTGTCATACTGGTCTAATTCTTCGTGTTTTTACTTGCTCTAATTCTCCCCCTTTGACATCAATGACAAAATTGTTACTGGTCTCCTTCTGACATGAACTGATACTATATGTTGGTTGCTACTTGATAAGCCTTCAATTTAAGCTTCAACATATAATTTTGTCTGAGCACAAAACATCATCATTGATGTTGTCACCATCTTCAAATTTAGTCTTAACTGATTGCTTCAGTACGAGTTGTATTCAACTTCTTCACGTCGTAATTCCCAAGTGCCTTTCACATAGCATCAATATCTTATTTTACTCTCTTGCGAACTGCAACTTTTCTTTAACTTCAAATGAGTAACCTTGTCTTCCTCCCCCTTTTTGGTTGTTGATTCAAGTCTTGAATCTGCTATAAATGGTTGCCTTGGGTGCTTAGACTTTATAGCACCCTCCTTAAACCATGTGAAAAGACGTTCAATATTGAAAGGAGATAACTCCCAGCTTCTGCCTTAGATAATCGAAGGCATCTTTGGGCAGAGGTTTGGTAAAGATGTCGGCTACTTATTCCTTTGTATTCACATATTCCAATTTCACCTGTTGTTCATTAACTTGTTCTCTAAGAAAATGATACTTGATCGGTATATGCTTGGTCTTGGAGTGGAAGACCAGATTCTTAGATATGTTGATGGCACTCGTATTGTCACAGTATATTGGTATAGGATGATTGTATTTGACTTGAACTTCTTTTAATGATTGCTTCATCCACAAAACCTGAGTACAACACTCAACTGCTGCTATATATTCGGCCTCAATAGTAGACAAGGAAATGGATGGTTGCTTTCTACTTGACCATGCTACCAGACATTCTCCTAAGAAGAATGCATTCCCACTAGTACTTTTCCTGTCATCTAAACTGCCTACCCAATCTACATAGGTATAAGCTATAAGGTTAAACTTCTGATTTTTTGGATACCAAAGTCCAAACTCAGCTATACCTTTGAGATATCTGAAGATTCTCTTGACAGCCAGTACATGTGAAGTTTTTGGGCAAGGCTGGAATCTGGCTACCATACCAACAGCTTGCATGATGTCAGGTCTTGAAGCAGTTAAATATAACAGGTTTCCTATCATAGACCGATAGTGTGAAACATCAACTAATGGTGCATCATCATCTTGACTGAGCCTGCAACTAGTTTCCATAGGTGTACTTACAGGGGCAAACTCATCCATTCCAAAAAAAAAATAGCATTTCTTGTAGATACTTGGACTGAGATATAAAAATCCCCTTAGATGTTTGAGAGATCTGAAGTCCAAGGAAGAAGGACAATTCTCCAATCATGGACATTTCAAATTCTCGTGCCATGACCTCAGCAAACTCATGACTCAGTTTATCATTATTGCAACCAAAGATAAGATCATCAACATAGACCACGGTAATCAAAAGTTCATCTTTCTCTAGTTTGAAATAAATAATAGTGTTTGCATTCCCTCTTTTGAAACCCTGTTGAATAAGATAGTTGTCAAACCGAGCATACCAAGCTCTCAGAGCTTGCTTAAGCCCATAAAGGACCTTCTTCAACTTTCACACATAATCTTCGTTTCCAGGCTGTTTGAAACCCTCAGGTTGTTTAGCGTAGACTTCTTCATTTAGTTCACTATTCAAAAAGGCAGATTTTACATCCAGCTAGTATACCTTGGAATTTTTAAAACAAGAGTATGCAAGGAACATTCTAATAGCTTCCATGTGAGCAACTGGGGAAAAAGTTTCATCAAAGTCCACTCCTTCAATCTGTGCATAACCTGTGCATACAAGTCTAGCTTTATTCTTGACTATCTTGCCTTCTTCATTCGTCTTGTTTTTGAACACCCACTTGGTGCCAATTACATTTTTGTCTTTTGGTCTAGGAATCAGCTCCCAGGTTCCACTTTTCTTAATTTGACCGAGTTCATCACTCATTTCCTTTTCCCGTGATTCATATGTATGTGCTTCCGCGAAGGTTTTGGGCTCAATGGTTGATAGCGGGGAAAGATCTCTTTTTCTTGGGTTTTTTCTGAGTTGAATTTCATCTTCAATATCTCCTATGATGAGATCATCAGAATGATCTCTCTTAACTGACTTGACTGAAGGTTTATTAGATGTTGATCTTCTGCCAGTTGTTGTGGATGTAGGTTCTTCTTCATCTTGTTTCCTGTTTTGTTCTTTATTATGATTTTCTGCTCCATCCTTCATTGATCCTGCTTCTTGATTGATTATATCTTCTACTTCAATTTCTCTTACCTATTCATTGTATTTAGGTAGTTCCTCATCTACTTTTACATCTATGCTTTCAACAATCCTCCTCAACCTCTTGTTATAGCATTTGTATGCTTTCATACTTGTAGAGTACCCAAGAAATATTCCTTCGTCAGATCTGGAGTTAAATTTTCCAAGGTTACCATCATTGATCTTGATGTAACACTTTAAATACCTTAAAATATCCAACTGAAGCAAGTCTACCTTTCCACATCTCATACGGTGTTTTATCACTGTTGACCTTCAATTGGGCTCGGTTTATAATGTATATTGTTGTTGCTATTGCTTCCCTCCAGAAGGTATCTGCAATGTTGGCCTCAAGAAGCATAGTTTTGGTTGTTTCTTGGACAGTCCTATTCTTTCTTTCTGAGACTCCATTTTGTTGTGGAGTTTTTACCATACAGAACTACCTTTGGATTCCATGACTTTCACAAAACTGGTTGAACTCATTGGATGTGAATTCACCTCTGTTATCAGATCTTAAGCACTTGATCTTATGACCACTTTCATTTTCCACCAAGGATTTGAAGATTTTGAATTTGTCAAATGCTTCTGATTTTTCCCCAAGGAAAGTTACCCATACCATTCTTGTAAAATCATCTATGAGCAGCATGAAGTACTTTTCTCCTTGCAAGGATTGGGTCCGAGCAGGTCCACATAGATCTGTATGAATCAGTTCCAAAGGTTTTGAGGTTGAGGCTTGTTCCTTCCTTTCGAAACTTGCCCTAATTTGCTTTCCATGTTGACACGAGTCACATAAACTTGGTGTTGGCTTGGATAACTTGGGTAAACCTCTAACTTCCTCTGCTCTGCTGATTTTGACTAGATTGTCAATGTTTAGATGTCCCAATCTTTTGTGCCATAACCAATTCTCATCAATGCGACCAACATAACAATTTTCTCCCTAGATCTCTTCTAAAATGTAAACATTTATGGGAGTTCTGGTTCCTCTTCCAACAATTCTTTTTTATAAAGGCAATATTGTAGTCAAAATCACATATATGTCCTACACTCGGCAGATCATGTTTTAATCCCTACATATAACACATTTTGTGCCTTCGCTCTTCCTTTTAAAGCAACAATCCCTTTGCTGATTATTATAGTTGTGCCATCATCACCAAATGACACATCTCCACTTTTTCCTTTTGTCAAGGAGATAAATTTCCTTTTGTCACCAATCATATGCCTGGTGCAGACGCTGTCAATATACCATTGATCTTCGTCCTTTTGAGCATAAAGATTTATCCCACAAAAGTCATGAGCCCTTTCTTCATCTTCATAAGAACTTTTCTTCAATCGACAATCTTGTGCTGAATGTCCAAAATTATTACATGTTGTGCACTCATCTTCATATTTGTTAAAAATTGAAAATGGATTTTTGTGTGAAGAATCTCATCTGTTGTGACTCCCGATTTGATTCAAATTTGTATTGGTTGTCCTAGCAAAATTTATCCTTATTGGTGCCTTATAGTCAGCTACCATGTGACCAAAATTATTACAAGTATAGTAGTTCCCATAGAACAAATTTGGATATTTTTGTCCTCTAGTATAGCTCTGAAAAGATGTTGGATACCTCTATCCTCTAGTAGAATTCTGATTGTTCGCAGTGATTGGTCTCCAAGGATTATTTGGGACAGGTTGATATCTTCTAGTTTCATCATTGTATTTTACCGTATCGACATAACTCTTTGAGGTGTTTGTCTCCATGTTTTTTAGGCTGCTAATCTCCTTGATCAGTTCTTCACTCTCTTTTTCCCTGTCTATGAGCAGTTTAGAGGCTTCTTCCAATGGTTTCCTGATCTTTCTCAACTCTGTCCTATGTTTTACCAACTTGTCCCTCATACTTCAAACTTATTGGTCTTTAGAGCATTCAGCCTTTGATTCTTCAAAACCAATCCCACTTATATCTCCAAAGTCTCTTTGTTGGTGGACCATATTGTTCAAGTCGACTGAGCTTTTTCCAAACTTTCTAGTGAGCATGTCTAACTTCTTCAGTTGTTCTTGTAGGTCATTGATTTCATTTTCCTTCTTCATTAGGTCCTATTTCAGGTCCTTGGCTAACTATCTTTTGGCTGACATATTCTCTTGTCTGCTTCTTGTTAATATCCCTCAAGTTTTCTATTTCTTCTAGGGCTACTACTAATCCGGCCTCAAGATCAACTACAGTTATTTCATCATTTAATTCTTCATGATGATGTTAATTTTCCATTGCAAGAAACATAATTTCATTTATGTCAAGGCGCGAGTTTTCCTCATCTTCATCAAAGTCTGATACTTCATCATCAGCCTTAGAATATAGATTTTGCTTCTTCATCATTCTACCTTTGAATTGATACTTATTTTGATTAGTCGTACCTCTGTCTCCTTTGTGTGGGCACTTGGCAACAAAGTGTCCTATTTTTCCACAGTTGAAGCACTTCAAAGGGAGCTTACCCTTATATCTACCAGTGCCTCTAGGCTGTTTGTTAACAAAGTTTGCCATCTCCTCATCTGAAACATCTTCAAGATCACCAGATAACTGGCCGTTCATGTCTTGATGATTCTTCGTTGCAACTTTAAAGGCTGCTTCTTTAGGCTTATAGTCTTCAATCCCCATTTCACAGGTCGTGAGTATCCCATGCAACTCGTCCAATTTGAGTTGGTCCAAAGTATCTCTATCTTCAACTGCGGAAACTTTGGGATTGAATCTAGAAGGTAGAGATCTTAGTATCTTTTGAACTACCATTGTTTCTTTGATTTATTCTCCAAGCCCTCTTTACTACTTCTTCAACCCTTTGAAGATATGCAGCAATGTTCTCTTCTTCCATCATCTTTAGTCCTTCAAATTGAGACCAATAAGTCTGCAATTTTGCTTTTTGGACCTTTGAATCACCTTTGTATACATTATTCAGCTTGTTCCATACTTCCTTGGCGGTGTCATAATTCGTGACTTTGACAAACTCTGAGTTTCCCAATCCTCCTAAAATTGCATTCAAGGCTGTCACATTGTTTTCACAAGCCTTATTTTCTTCATCGGTTGTTGGTGCATTCTTAGGTATCACATACCCATTGGTGATACTGGCCCATACATCAAAACCTAGAGACATCAGATAAGCCTTCATTCTTTTGCTCCAGAAGGTATAGTTTGTTCCATCAAACTTAGGAATTTCCCTAAACTTCATGGTTTGACAAGGATGTGCTCTTCAAGAATTACCTTCATGTTGATCTAGCTACAATGAAGGTATTGGCTCTGATACCAATTGTAAGCACCCATAGTCCACTGAGAGGGGAGGGGGGTGAATCTGTGGACTCAAGAAACTCTTTCCAAATTAACAACTTTGTAAAAGAATCAACTATACCTTTTGACTTTTGATAATTAATTCTTTCAGCAATTTACTAAGATCCTTTTATCATGTAAACAGTCACATACACTGGTAAACATCAAGATTCTTATAGAAAATAAAACTTATATTTATATTCGAAATTTTTCAAGAATTGTATGGAAGTGCTTCAACACTTCGAGAGGCTTACAACCTTTGGTTTATCAGCTTCAGCTGAAAGGGTGCTACAACACCCTAGGCAAGCTACAACTTACCAAAGGACAAATATATCCTTCCCTTGCTCCACCCAACCACCCTCATAATACAAATAGAAAATAATAACTCTGTAAACAATTCACAATTTCAGACTGTCAAAATGCCAAATAAAAATAACATTGCTCCTTGCTTCTTCTGACTACTGATCAGATTTGTGATTATTAATTTTTGCACATGATCTAGGAACTAGGAATCAAAATCATCAAAGAATAATTAACAAATACTCATGAATTGGAAAATAACTAGAACCAGAAATAGGTTTCCTCTCTGTATATTTAATAAACAATAAAAGGTTACAATACCAATGCTGAGCAATGGCTTAACTCCATGAAGAATTCGAATACCTAAGGAGACAATTCGAATTCAGTGAGTGAGTCTAGCTTAACTGACTCTCAACCATTCAATCTCACTCAGTTAACCACTTGACCAAAACCCTAATTGACTCACCAAACCCTAACTGAAGTCGGAGTGCAATAAATGACTGAATCTCAACTGAAGGAGATCAAACACATGTCATAGCAATCCAATCATCAAGTGCTAGTCCTGCATGACTCCAATAAACCTTGATGAGGTTAACTGAAGCTGAATTCACCATCAGAAGTTGGTGGAGGCGCCTTGTTGACTCCAGTTCATTAAATAATATTAAATAATCATTAAATAATATATTTAATGCATGGAGGCGCCTTAACTGACTGTAACTGAATGGTTGAACTGAAAGTAACCACCAGTTAGCAATTAGGTGCATTAATGTCACACAGATCACCCCTGGAGTGCTCCAGTTAGCCTCCTTGATTGTAGGAGAAGGCTAAGTTAGCCTCCTTGACTGTAGGTAGGCGTGGGAGTGACTGGGATGATGGTAATTAATGCTCCACTGATGTCAATTAAACTTAGGATAGTGGTTTAACTAGGCCAATTTGACCGAAAGAGTGTGTATGATGGTAAATGTCTCCAACACCCCCCCTTAAGCTATACTCAGGAAGAGTTAGAAAACATAGATGCATAAAATGCTAGGGCCCTGGCAACAAAGGCCATAGGTCATCCTGTATAATAAAGTAACTGCTTAATATAACCAAGGAAACGGGGAAAACCTCATGGGAAAAATACCCCCCCCTCAAACTAAGCAGTAAATCAAGAATTGGTTCTTCTATGCAGCGGCATCCTGAGACTTTGCATGTGAACCTCTGAATCCAAACTAAATGAATATGTCTGGAGGAATCTTCCACTTTGGAAGAAAAACAATGCACTCAACTGAATCAGAAATATAAGCAGCTACACGGTGAAAACTGAACCCATGTAGAGCCACTGAAATCATCTGAAGAGAGAGCAAAGGTTCTTGAGGATTCAAACCATGTGTGGAACACTCAAGAAACTGATATGTTGCAGCCCTGAACAGCAAACCATGAGTGGTAAAATCAGCCCCAAGTTTTAGGAGCAAGTATCCAAGCGGATGCAGAATGTCTTCATCTTTACTAGTTCTATGAGGAGATGAGCTTGTGACCAAAGGTAGAGAATCCCTGGGACTCTGGAGAGCGAATGCTTCAGCTCCATAATCTGATATAGATTTTGAAATAGCTAATGAATCACAAAATAAAATATCAACAACCTCATAAGAGGAAACTAACACCAAATCCCCATAAGCAAATTTGAAGAAGAAATGCGGTACTTGATTTTTCATACCAAAATTGGTGAGAGCAGCTACAAGCATGACTGAAAGCTCTTGGATTTTAAAATATGAACAAAATAATATCAGATCAGAATGTAAATCAGATCTAAATAAGTTCACAATAGATCCAAAACTATGAAATAAAATCAAATCCCCAGCAGCAGTTTTGTAGGAGACTTGCGGTACTTGTTTCTTCACACCGTTGATGAGAACAGCTACAAGCAGTACTGAAGGTTTATGAACCTGAAATTTTGAACCAAGAAATATCAGATCAGATCCAAATAATATCATATCAGATCCAATAAGGTTCATATCAGATCCAAAATTATGGTCAACCGAGACGGTGGATGCACAGTTTTCTTCTTCTTCAAAATTCTGAATTTTGGTGCATGCAATCCTACAGGATTTTGCTGAAAGATGTAGATCATGGGGAGCGAATGGATCACTATGGTAATCTGATATTTCTTCCAAAATATCCAAGGTATCACATATTTGCACACCAACAGCAACATTAGAGGAAGAAAATTCAAATTTCTCCTCACTTTCGAAAGCAATTACTGGTAAATTTTGCACAGAATTCAAAGGAAAATCACCGGTGAATGTTTGCATGGAAGTGCAGCAGTATTTTTCTTCAATATCAAAGATTCGAATGTCTTCTTCTGTTTCAGCAATATGAAAAGATGAGATATCAGAGATCTCATGAACTTTCGGAGCATCAGGAGAAGGAGTCACTTCATGGAGACTTTCTTCAATTCGAATTGAATGTGTAGAAGATTCTGCTTCATCTTCATCTTGAACAACTTCATCAGAGAGAGTAGAGGCTGAGAGTTTTGAGTAAAGAACTCTTGTGGTGCTGGCTGTAATCTCCAAAGTACTATTATGATCCTCATTGTGCTTGCCAAAGGTTTTGTCCAATCTTGTCCAGAGATCCTTTGGGTATTCAGCAGAATCAATAAAAAAGTACAAGTCATCATCAAGGGCCAAAGCTATTGATCCAAAAGCTCTGTCAATGTCATTTAGCCAGTCATTCTCATTCTCATAAGTCTCTCTTCCAATTCCAATAGACACCTCATAGAGACCCCGTCTCTTGAGATATGCAATCATCTTCAACTTCCATTCCGAATAGCTTGTGAATGGGGTGAGAGGAGGGATTGATGAGTCCATTCGAAGTTGTACCTGTTAAGACCTGGAAATCAAAACAAAAAGGGCATCGTAAGGTCAGACAGACTGCACATTCTAGGCTTTCATCACACCCAGCATAGTCAATCAAGCAAGCTTGATCAACAAGTTCTTTACTTGGGATATTGAGTGGTAAGCCTTGGCTTTTGGTGCAGTGCTGGAATTTTAAGCTATTGCTCAAATTTCATGGAGAAATCTGTCAAAAAACTTGTTCTTGAGAGATTGTTCTTCGTCCCGCCGCATGCTCTGATACCATATTAATTCTTGCACATGATCTAGGAACTAGGAATCAAAATCATCAAAGAATAATTAACAAATACTCATGAATTGGAAAATAACTGGAACCAGAAATAGGTTTCCTCTCTGTATATTTAATAAACAATAAAGGGTTACAATACCAATGTTGAGCAATTGCTTAACTCCATGAAGAATTCGAATACCTAAGGAGACAATTCGAATTCAGTGAGTGGGTCTAGCTTAACTGACTCTCAACCATTCAATCTCACTCAGTTAACCACTTGACCAAAACCCTAATTGACTCACCAAACCCTAACTGAAGTCGAAGTGCAATAAATGACTGAATCTCAACTAAAGGAGATCAAACACATGCCATAGCAATCCAATCATCAAGTGCTAGTCCTGCATGACTCCAATAAACCCTGATGAGGTTAACTGAAGCTGAATTCACCATCAGAAGTTGGTGGAGGCGCCTTGTTGACTCCAGTTCATTAAATAATATTAAATAATCATTAAATAATATATTTAATGCATGGAGGCACCTTAACTGACTATAACTAAATGGTTGAACTGAAAGTAACCACCAGTTAGCAATTAGGTGCATTAATGTCACACAGATCACCCCTGGAGTGCTCCAGTTAGCCTCCTTGACTATAGGTAGGCATGGGAGTGACTGGGATGATGGTAATTAATGCTCCACTGATGTCAATTAAACTTAGGATAGTGGTTTAACTAGGCCAATTTGACCGAAAGAGTGTGTATGATGGTAAATGTCTTCAACAGTGATCAACTAGCACTACTCACAAGTTCGGACTATGGCTGCTTAATGGAACTCTGATACAAACTGAATGAAGTGGTTCACCAACTGGGACTCCTTCACAATCACCTTCAGCCATGTTATTTACTTCAGCAAACATAAAACATAAAACTTGGATCTACTCACTACAGTCACCCTGTTGCTCGGCTCTCTAGACTGTTCCTTGGCTACTGTTGCTGCTCGACCCCCCTGCTCCTCAACCACAGAGAAACGTCACTCACTACTCTTTTTCACATTTTGAATGAAGTGTCATAGGTTATTTATACTAGTTTCTTGTGGATTTTTACAGAGCCGACCTGATATTATTTTATTTTTATTTTATTTTAATGTTTATCAAATCATCATAGGCAGCTGAGCCGACTTGCAAGGGTTTTTATTTCTTTTTATATATTTTTAAATGCAAAGCATGAGGGCTGCCAACTTAACATATGAGGGGTTGCTTGGTAACTCCGATGGCATGGGGGGTTGCTCAATAACATGGAATCTAGCCACGTTGGATGGAGCTCATAGGCTTAGTTGACATCAATGCCAACACACGTGCCAACAAAGTAAGCAGTGGATATCTTGCAGAGATTTGGGATGCAAGACTGCAAGTCCATGAGCGTACCAATGACTACCAACTTGACAAAGTTACGGGACTCAACCTCTAGTGTTGATGTAATTGTAACTTCGGAATGTATTCACTTGTATTTCTTATCTATTGTAACCCGATGTTCATTCCGGGATGTATTGTAATGTATTTGAGTCATGTCATACCCCGATGTTTATTCCGGGAAGTTTCTATAATGAGAAAGTCATGTCAAGTCATTGTGTGTAACCCTCCTATTGGTCAAGGGTTAAAGTCCCCACAGTTGTGGGGCCCTTGAGTTATTAGACTATCCTAGTGAAGTCGACCCTAGGTGAGTCATTGTAAGTCGGGGCAATAGTCCCCACCATTGTGTTACCCTCCTATTGGTCAAAGGAGGAAAAGTCCCCACAAGTGGTGGGGCACTAGGGTTATTAGACACTCCTAGAGATGTCGGCTCTAGTAAGTAATTGTTAAGTGAGGCCGACATGTTGGAGTGCACTTCAAGTGAACGAAAGAATATAAATAGAGAGTGAACCTCTCTATTTAACAGACTTGCAACACTCACACTCACTTATGAGGGTGCATGAGTGAGAGAGGAGAAGCTCTCTCAGTGAGAGAGAGAGAGACTGCTGCTGTCGGGAGTGCATCTTACTGTTTTGGGGTCTTACCATTTTGTGTTGATTCTATCTCTGAGGAAGTTGCGGGGTTTTCTCCTTTATGGTTTCTACGAGGAAAATCTTTGTGTCTTTTGTCTCTTGTGATGTGCTTATGTTTTATTGTTGTGCTTGTTATTCTCTTAGTGAAAAGATCCCAAGATCATAATGGTAGCTTATATGATGAAAAACTAACATGGTATCAGAGCTAACCTGAGAAGAAGACATTGTGCAGCTACAGAAACTAGGGCTTCTTACGTTTTGGGTCTCTCTCCACAATCCATCAGCAAAAGTATGCTAGGCTAACTCTCCAGTGAAGGGCGCATCTTTCTGTCGAAGCGGAATTCGATTCCGAGCATTTTCAGTTTTCGATGCGGAAATTAGGGCTTTTACAGAAGAGGAATTTTTGAGTGAGACCAACATAGGATTTTTCTCCTCATCAAAGCCGAAGTTTAGAGACCTGGATCAAGAAATTTGGTTGGGTGAAACTCCGGGAAAGTCAAACCCTAGTTTGATCCCGAGCTAGAAAAACCCTAAATACTAAAACTGCTAAGTTTTGGTACATTTGCTATATCTCGATATTGGCGAAGTCTCAGGAGCTTAAAATTGCAGGGGCCGAAGGTAAAATCCTGATGTACACTGTGTCCAAAATTCAGTGTCAGATTCGCTATATTCTGGGAGCTATGATCCCTCCAAGTTAGGGTTCTAGCCTCTTCCAGAATTCATCCCTAAACATGACACCTGGGGAGAATTGCAATATCTTGGGCTACAGAGGTCCAAATAGAATTCCTGAAGATGTTCTAGAAAGGGCATGGACTGTACTTTTGTTGGTGTAAATATCAGACTCAGAAGATGAACCAATGACACGTGGCATTCCGTACAACTTCGTTGTTTTGAACAGTCCTGTAACAGGGCACCTTGTGAAAAGGATCATAAATCCAAAATGGTGAAACCAAGTCTGATGAAACCTGTGGTGTTAGATCAAGGACATGCGAGGTTACCTCAGTGCGAAATTTAAGACACAGAGGATTAGTAATTTCGGCGATATCATAGAAACAGTAGTAGGAATTTCTGCAGAAGAAATTGGAAATCTAGGGCTTCTTGTTCCGGGAGCTTCCCTCCACTGTTTTCAGAAAATGAGTACATTGGACAGCTCCATTTGAAGAGATCTAGCTGTCTATCCAATCAGATCTTAAAGATTCCAAGTTTTGAAAATTAGGGTTTCTATGACAAACCCTAGATCAGCCAGCTCTGGAACCAGGACGGACACCTCAAATCGGTAAGATCTAATCCTTTGCTATTTTCATTTGAGGTTCTCATTTCAAAGTGATCTATCACATCAGCTTGATGATAAGCTTGGTGAAGTTGACAACTTCCAAGCATGGAAGTATATGATCTCTCTGAAGAAAATGAATTGGGCACCTACATGAGTAGAGAGGTTCCAGTTTCAGAGGGAGATGAGGCTAGAAGCCTTTCACAAAAAGAACTTCGTCAAGGCCAAGAAGATCATGGTTGATTCAGTCATGAATCAACTTGTACTACAAGTGTCTTCCTTAAAGACACCGAAGATGTTTTCCTTGACCAAGCTATTTGAAGGGAAAAACAGAAATCGAAATACGACCTTAAGAAACAAGTTGAAGAATGTGAAGATCCAGAATGCAGAGACCATGCAGTCATAAGAGTCTCTCAAATCAAAGAACAACTTGAAGTGGTAAAAGAAGAAGTGAAGAATGCAGAAGTGGTGATGGCCACCTTGAATGGCCTCCCAGGATCATGGGATTCATTCATGCAAGGAATGTGTGCCAAAAGGAAGTGATTACTTTCAGCAGACTCCGAGAAGAAGAAGAAGCTCGACTCATAAGAAGAGAAGAGAAGATGAGAGCAATTGAAGATCAAGCTCTCACCATCCAAAGAAGATCCCTCAAGCGATGAGGAATATGAAGAACTCAACTCTTGAAGAACTTCTTATCCACCTTAGCACTTGGATAATAAATGATGAAGTCATGAATGAAGAAGATGATGAAGCGGAAAGATCAACAAGGAGTCTACCCATGAAACAAATAAAGATAAGTATTCAATTGTCATTTCATGATATTATTTTTGTTATGCATTTGTTTATATTCAGTTGATGTATTATGCATGATAGGATGTTTGCATTAACGACAATATACTACTAATATGCATGTGATGGGTAAGTAGCTCATGGTTCTATACAACTCTCCATTGCTACTTATCTAGAATGAAACCTCTTTGATAACATATTGGATTAGTGCACAATCTCAATGTTGTCCTGGTAGAGATGGAAGGCGTCTAGAAACTTTCTGTGAGATATGGATGGATGTTGTATCGGCTAAAATAGTTGCATGATCATATAGTTATGCATAAAAAAATTTCATTATGAATATACCTTATGAAATGTTTCTAACCATACAACTGCATTTGACTTGTAGGAAAGACCGCATACATAATCGCCTACAAGCAAAGAAGAATGAAGACTTGTTCCAAGAACAAGTGACGACAGTTCAAAGACAAAGAATAATATGACGAGTGTAGTGACATCATTGATGCAAAACCTTCCAGCCACCAAGAAGAAAGGAAAGAACAGTTCAAGAAAAATGATGTCAGGGTGCAGTATTGAGACCTAAAGAGAAGTTCATAGTTCCATCATGTAGTAGATGGAAACATCGTGGGATACAAAGCAAGATTCGTAGCACGAGGCTTCTCACGAAAAGAAGGCCTAGACTACGAAGAGACATTTGCAGCCAGTAAGAGTTGAAACACATACTTG
This sequence comes from Pseudotsuga menziesii, assembly GCA_001517045.1. Taxonomy (NCBI): domain Eukaryota; kingdom Viridiplantae; phylum Streptophyta; class Pinopsida; order Pinales; family Pinaceae; genus Pseudotsuga; species Pseudotsuga menziesii. The sequence continues at coordinate 912,357 of LPNX010209885.1, read as the reverse complement.
ATGAGCTTGATGAATATCTTAACCTTTTCTACAAGGTTGATAAAGGATGACAAGCTCACAGATGGATGTGAGAAGAACTTTTGAAAAAGTTCAAGATAGAGGATCTTGGTATCCAATGATCCTAGATGGATACTACTTGTCACTCCAGTATAGAATGTTTCAGTGCATAGAGTACGGAAGACAGAGGGAGTGACTGCAGAAGATCTTGAGGTTCGACATGGTACGACAGGATGGATAGATTACTAATGACTCTAGGCTTTACTGAGAGTAAAGTGGATTCCAACCTTTGCTTCAAGGTTGAAGAAAGAAGACCAGTGATGCTCCTGTTATATGTCGATGCACTATTTTCTAGGCATGGAGGTGTGGACAAGGGAAGTATGCAGTAGAGATCCTGAATAGGTTCAGGATGATGGACTGCTTGACCACACCAATGGCATCGAACCTGAAGCTATTGAGCGATGCTTCATCAGAGACGGTTGATGCTACAATGTATCGTCAGATGATTGAGTCCTTGATGTACTTGAGACCAGATATTTGCTTTACTGTGAACACATTGAGACATGTTCACATGATCGTTACAAAGCATGCAGGGGTACAGTTGATTATGGGCTCAACTACGATGCGAATCAGAAGATTAACCTGGAGGGTTATGTTGATTCAGATTGGGCTAGCAGTGCCATCGATAGGAAGAGCACCTCAGGATGTTACTTCAGTATGGGATCATGTGTGATCTCTTGGTTTAGCAGGAAGCAATCCTGTGTGGCAATGAGTACAGCTGAAACAGAGTATGTCGCAGCTTGTTCAGCTAGTTGTGAGGCAGTATGGTTGCGGAAGCTACTGTCCGGTATATTTGATCTCCAGATGGATGCTACTTGTTTACATTGTGACAACCAGAGTTGCGTGAAGTTGTCAGAGAATCCAGTGTTCCATGACAAGTCGAAGCATGTCGAGATCAAGTATCACTATATCAGGGATATGGTGTAGAAGGGAGCAGTGAAGCTCCAGTATGTTGCGACGGAGGAACAGATAGCTGATGTATTGACGAAGCCATTGGCTAGACTGAAGTTCGAGTACTTCAGGGAGAAGCTTGGTGTTCTCCAGACCAAGGTTTCCTCCAAGGGAAAGTGATGAGTCCCAAAGCCATTCTGACGAGCAGGTCAGATATAAGGGCTGAGCCATTCTATCATGGTGAGAGGATTCAGTTCCTTCCATATCAGATATGAGTGCTAAGGATCCCATAGCCATTCTGACGAAGAGGTCAGATATAAGGGCTGAGCCATTCTGTCATGGTAAGAGGATTTGGTTCCTTCCATGTCATATATAAGTGCTAATTGCCATTCTGGGAATGGAGGTACCTGGTTAGTTACCAGGAACACTCATTCAAGGACTGAGAGAGCCATTCTGACGAGTAGGTCAGATGTAAGGGCTGAACCATTCTGTCATGGCTAAATGATTAGGTTCCTCCCATGTCAGATGTGAGTGTTGGCCATTCTGTCGAGTAGGACAGATGTAAGGGCAACGGCCACTCTCCGAGAGAGTGGAGGCACCTGATCAGTTACCAGGTAGCTCCGTCTGGGACTGGGAGCCATTCTGACGAGGGTGTAGGATTCAGTTCCTACCAGGTCAGATGTGAGTGCATGCCCTTCTGACGAGTAGGTCAGATATAAGTGCAGAAATCTTTCATCATTGTGAGCAGGATGTGTTCCCGCCTGGATGAGAGTCTTTCATCATTGTGAGTGGATGTGGTTCCAGCCTGGGTGAAAAGAACAGAGTTCTTTCATCATTGTGAGCGGATGTGGTTCCGGCCTGGATGAAAGTGAGGAAATCTTCCATCATTGTGAGCGGATGTGGTTCCAGCCTGGGTGAAAAGAACAGAGTTCTTTCATCATTGTGAGCGGATGTGGTTCCGGCCTGGATGGAAGTGCAGAACTCTTCCATCATTGTGAGCAGGATGTGTTCCAGCCTGGATGGATGTGAGTACTGTGCCCTTCTGACGAGTACGTCAGATGTAAGTGCAGAGCCATTTCATAGATGGTAGTAGATGTGCCTACCATGCTGGTGAATGTGAGTGTTGGGCCTTTCTGATGTGATTGTAGTTTACTACATGATCAGATGTGAGTGTTGGGCGTGCCTTTCTGACGAGTAGGTCAGATGTAAGTGCTGGGCGTGCCTTTCTGACGAGTAGGTCAAATATAAGTGCTAGGGGAAGACCTACCTATTGGCTAGGCCTACAACCAGCATGAAAGAAGGTTGGCTTTGTAGAACTTCCTATGACGAGATAGCACACACGTGATGATGACCAGATGAGATCCAGATCGAGCTATGATCCAGATCCAGTTATGATGACTCCGAGAGATCCAGATCGAGTATGATCCAGTGACGATGTTCCAGATCGATTATGATCCAGTGACGATGTTCGAGATTGAGTATGATCTAGTGAGGATGATCTAGATCGAGTGATGATTCAGATCCAGATGAAAGATGACTAAAGATGAAGATGACGAGGACTTGACAATGACCAAGATGATACAGAGAAGAAGACTTGTGCTAATAAATTGTGTCGAGAGAATACCTTCCTAGTTAAGAGGGAGTGTTGATGTAATTGTAACTTCGGAATATATTCACTTGTATTTCTTATCTATTGTAACCCGATGTTCATTCCGGGATGTATTGTAATGTATTTGAGTCATGTCATACCCCGATGTTTATTCCGGGAAGTTTCTATAATGAGAAAATCATGTCAAGTCATTGTGGGTAACCCTCCTATTGGTCAGAGGAGGCAAAGTCCCCACAAGTGGTGGGGCACTAGGGTTATTAGACACTCCTAGAGATGTCGGCTCTAGTAAGTAATTGTTAAGCGAGGCCGACATGTTGGAGTGCACTTCAAGTGAACGAAAGAATATAAATAGAGAGTGAGCCTCTCTATTTAACACACTTGCAACACTCACACTCACTTATGAGGGCGCATGAGTGAGAGAGGAGAAGCTCTCTCAGTGAGAGAGAGAGAGACTGTTGTTGTCGGGAGTGCATCTTACTGTTTTGGGGTCTTACCATTTTGTGTTGATTCTATCTCTGAGGAAGTTGCGGGGTTTTCTCCTTTATGGTTTCCCCAAGGAAAACCTTTGTGTCTCTTGTCTCTTGTGATGTGCTTATGTTTTATTGTTGTGCTTGTTATTCTCTCAGTGAAAAGATCCTAAGATCATAATGCTAGCTTATATGATAAAAAACTAACATCTAGTTCACAGAATGTGGACTCTACTCTATACAGACAACTCATTGGTTCCTTGATGTATCTCATGCATACAAGACCTGACATCTGTTACACACTGAATGCACTGAGTCAGTTCATGTGCAATCCGAAGCACATACACTTGGTAAATGCCAAACATGTACTAAAATATGTGTGAGGTACTATCACTTATGGGCTCAGGTATACTTCCAGCAATGGAGTATTGTTATCCGGATATTTAGATTCAGATTGGGTTGGCAATGTAGTTGACCGGAAAAGTACCTCTGGTTATTGCTTTAGTATGGGATCAGCAATGATCTCTTGGTCTAGCAGGAAGCAGGGTTCCATAGCTCAGAGTACAGTTGAGGCGAAATACATTGCTGCAAGTGATGCCTACAAGAAAGCAGTTTGGCTTAGAAAACTAATATCTGATCTGTTCGATGGGAAGCTTGACTCAACGATCATCCATTGAGATAATCAGAGTTGCATAAAGCTTTCGGAGAACCCAGTGTTTCATGATAGATCGAAATGTTGATTTTTCTAAGCAGCATTGAGACCCCTTCTCTTTGGAGAATGGGACCACCTGGTCCGGGACCATGGTGAAGACTCAACCCAGTGTTGAGTGACCATTCTATTGAATGATAGATATCTGGTCTGGGACCATGATATAGACTAAGAACTGCCCTGGGTAGACTCAACCTTGTGTTGAGTAGACATCTGGTCCGGGACCATGATGTAGACTAGTCTGGGACTAGTCGACTCGGCTTAGTTCTGAGTAGCCATTCTCTGGGAGAATGAAGACACTGTAAGCCCTAGACTGGGTCTGGGCATATGTGTGGCACTTTGACCCTTGATCTATGGGCTTGGTGTGCTTCTCCAAGGATTAGCTACCCTTGGTTAAGTTACCCTAGTACCAGATCTAGGGTCACACAGTGTGTGAGATAAAAGCATTAATAACTTTCTTGGTGTATGATGATGTACTTTTGAAATCAAAAAGGACCGTAGGGGCACTTGGAAAAAGCTCAAAGTCAAAAGTCAAAATAAATAAAGACTTTGTGACCACAGGAAAATGACCAAAGTCAAAAATCAAAATAAATGAGGACTTCTTATCAAAGTCAAAGGAAAAATAAAAGTACCTTTTCTGGTAATTGTGAAAGTGAAATTAGGAAAAGAATAAAAATATTATTATTTTTATTTTTCCTAATCTTGTCCACTTACAGGTGAACAAAGGCTATAAAAGAAGATCAAGTCTTCTCATTTGAATATACACTTTTGCTCACACAGGTGAAGAAGATTATCTTATGTTCAAACCCTCGGCTAGGGTTTTATCAGAAAAGCTCATCTTCAACATTTTTACACAGTCATCTTCAGCATTCTGATTTTTGGACAGCGTTCTTCACTTTCAAGCAGCTGAGATTTTTGGGGAAGCTTCTTCTAATTTTTCCAGGTTGTTTTTCGTTTTTTTTGGGCTGGCCACTACAAGGCACTGCCCTATTAGCACCCACGGGCAGCCTGCTACATGCATACCCGTAAGGCTCTGGCCCACGGCCAACCCTTGGGCAGCCTAGGGCATACCCCTGTGGGGCTGTCGTGGCCACGGGTTACCCTATAGCAGTCCCGGGCAGACAGTGCAGACCACAGGCTACTATATAGCAGGCCCAGGCTGACTGTACAGTCCAGGAGCTACCATACAGCAGGCCCCAAGACCGAGGACAGGGCTCGGCCCAGCCTATGGGCAAGTGCCAAACCCTCAACCGCAGAGAGGGCAGCCAGGCAGGTGGATCAAGCAGCTAGGCAGTAGATCAAGCAGTCGAGCAGTGGATCGGGCAGGGCGGGCACGTAGATTGGGCAACAAACAGTGGATCCAGGCAAGCAATCTGGTTTTTCCGAGCAGCCTGTAAATTATTGGGGAAGGAGAAAATTCTCAGATCTGAGAAATTTGTGAAATTCTAGAAAATGTGGTTGTATTTTATCAGTCTAGTACTTTTCTGATAAATTTTGTAACTGGCAAAACCCAGATTTGGGTTTGAGGAACTTTTTGAAGAATTTCTTAAGCCATCTCATTTACGAGATGAGTTATTAATGCTTTTGGGGTTTTTGTCCTTTTGAAGGTTTCCCCAATGAAAATATCGTGTCCAAGTGTGTTGATGTCCAAGTATATCTGCAAAAATTTTAAGTTTATGCTAATGCTGAAAATTTAACAACATTGAAATGAGGTATCATTTCATCAGAGACCTAGTGCAAAGTGGTGCTCTGAAGTTGCAGTACATTCGTACGAATGAACAGATTGCAAATATCTTGACCAACCCTCTGTCAGCATCAAAGTTCGTGTACTTTTATGACAAGCTCGGTATGGCAGAGAATGTCTCTCTCGCTGAGAGGGAGTGTTGATTTTTCTTAGCAACATCGAGAGCCATTCTCTTCGAAGAATGGGGACACCTAGTCCGAGACCATGGTGTAGACTCAACCCAATGTTGAGTGACCATTCTGTTGAATGGTAGATATCTGGTCCTTGACCATGATATAGACCCAGCTCCGCCCTGGGTAGACTCAACCCAGTGTTGAGTGACCATTCTATTGAATGGTAGACATATGTTCCGGGACCACGATGTGGACCAGTCTAGTACTGGTAGACTCAGCTTAGTTCTGAGTAGCCATTCTCTTGGAGAATGGAGGCGCTTGGTCTGTTACCAAGTATTTGACCTAGGGTCAAATTATGCAACCCATGGCTGAGACACCTAGTCTGTTACCAAGAAGGCACTATGATCCCTAGACTTGGTCTAGGCATGTGTGACACTCTGACCCTTGATCTATGGGCTTTTTGTACTTCTCCAAGGCTTAGCTACCCTTGGTTAAGTTACCCTAGTACCTGATCTTGGTGTCACACAGAGTGTGAGATAAAAGCATTAGTAACTCTCTTGGTTTATGATGATGTACTTTTGGAATCAAAAAGACCACAGGGGCAATTGGAAAAAGGCTAAAGTCAAAATTCAAAAATACATAAGGACTTTTGGACCACAGGAAAAGGGACCACAGGTGAAAGTCAAAGTTGCATAAAGACTTTTGGTAAAAGTAAAAAATACATAAAAGACCTTTTAGACTACTTAAAAAGTAAAAGTGAAATTAGGAAAGAATAAAATATTATTATTTTGTTCTTCCTAATTTTGGCCCACTTACATGTAACTAAAGGTTATAAAAGAAGATCAAGACATTTCATTATCACACATTCACTTGCTCACACAGGTACTGCTGCTACTGAAGATTTCTCAGCAAAACCCTCAGCTAGGGTTTCTTTATTTTTTTGTCTTAGGGTTTGTTAAACCCTCATCCTAATTTTGGCCCACTTACATGTAACTGAAGGTTATAAAAGAAGATCAAGACATTTCATTATCACATATTCACTTGCCCACACAGGTACTACTGCTGCTGAAGATTTCTCAGCAAAACCCTCAGCTAGGGTTTCTTTATTTTTTTGTCTTAGGGTTTCTTAAACCCGTTATACCCTCATCTTCAGCAGGCACATTCATCTCAAATCTCGGGCAGCTTTCTCTCTCATCCCCGACAAGCTCAACATCATCCTTTTCTCTTCTCGGGCAGCTAGGGTTTCTTCTCTGGCACCCCTTTTCTTCCTCGGGTAGCTCTGCTAGCCCTACATCAGTGCCCAGGAGCACTTCTGTGCACCCACAGTGGGGCCCATGAGCCACCACAGAGCCTCGAGCAGTTAGCTGCAGCCACGGGCTGCTCACAGCAGACTCGAGCTACCTGCTACAGGCCTCAGGCTGCTAAATAGCAAACCCAAAGGACTTTTGGGCAGGCCTTAAGGCCTCGACCCAACAAACAAGGGTTTGTCCTTCACCCCAGCAGCATCCAAAGGGCTTTTCCCTAGCTTCGGGCTACCCATAACAGACTCTGGGTAGTCTAGGCAGTATAGATCTGCCACATATGAAGAAGTGAACAACAGTCTCGGGCAGAGCAAAGAACAATCGGGCAAGGTCAGACAGAGATCTGGGCAGGTAAGAAAATTTTTGGGCAGTCTGTTTTGTACCTCGGGTAGACCTGATCTGTTCGGGTAGACTGTTTTTTGAGCAGTTTTGATCATTTTGGACAGATCTGGAAATTTGGTTAACTAGGGTTTGAAACCCTAAGTTTATTTTTGCTGAGAAAATTTTTATTTGTTCATCTGTAAAATGTGGTTAAACCCATATTGGGGTTTGAGAAACTTTTTGAAGAATTTCCTAAGTCATCTCATTTACGGGATGAGCTACTAATGCTTTTTGGGGTTTTTGTCTTTTGAAGGTTTCTCCAGTGCAAAACTCTTGTGTCCATTGTGCTGATGTGATGAATGTTATTTTACTGCACTTGTCATTTGCTTAAGTTAATATGTAAATGTTTTTTTAGTGTTTATGCTAATGCTAAAATTCAACACAGGTCTATCCCTTCAAGCTTCATTCCCCAAGTTTGACCCACTCGCCACGACTATGACAACAACTGAAATTTGGGTCAAACTTCCAAGCCTTCAAACTTCACTTGTGGGCTCTAGATTTCCTTGTAGCTATTGGAATTCACAGGATCGACTTATTAAAATTGGAGTTCTTATTGTTCAAGGGCTTGTCATCTTTTCCCATATATGTGTAGAAATAAACCTCAATCATGGTTTACTCGACAAGATTCATAGAATGGATTGATCTCACTTTTACTCTGCAGTTATATTTATGAAAACATAGCATCCATATGTAGGTTATGCCAACACACTAGGCAACCCCAAGGGGCTTGTCCATCTTCCCCAACCTCTTCTCAATCCAATGGCATCAAGAGAAAGCCTAGATGGTGGCAAGAAACAAAGGATAAACCACTATTTAGTATTACCTACCTAACATGTTATATAATAATTTAATGACAGTCAATAATAATGTAATGACTGTGTGATGGGTTACCTACCTTGAGCTCTCATTGATGTACTTAATACAATATAATAATATATATGATATTTATTGTTATCTCATTTATCTGTATATACTATATAATTGTGTTTTGTTCTGCATCGCTATAAATTAGCGCATATTTATCTAAAACTTCTGAAGCTCACATTTCAAGTGCTCAAGAAACAGAATCAAAGCTTAGGAACCAAGCTCAGCAGTTCATTTATGTGACTTCTTGAACCTGCAAGCTTTGAAAAGGGGTAGCAACAGAAGTTATTTCTCTCGAATGAACACCAATGTGATTACTGTAACATCTGGCAGAAGCTATACACAGCACTTCTTGTACCCTGTTGAGTGTTCACAAATTGACTTCGGTAGCCGAGTTACACTTGTGTATTTTGGTCAAACTCAGTGAACTAATGCTGTGTTAGCAAGTTTGGCAAGCTTTGCCGAGTTTTATTGAGTTTGTGTTCTGATTTTTAAGCTTATAACCTTGAATTTTTAATAAACCAATTTATTTCCAAGTTGCCAAGTTTATTCTCCATATTGGGTTTACTGAGTTGCTGAATTGATTCTTCATTTTGGGTTTTCTCAGCTATTGCCAAATCCAAGTGTAAATTAACTATAATACTGTCACGCACCAATTTTTCTATGTAATAAATAAAAGAAGTCGTTGAAAATCGGAATAATATGTTAAAAGAGTAAAAGTACTATAAGTAAAAAGTAACAGGGATTATGGTAGAAAGTAACTGTGTAATAATGAAAAGTTATGATGTAAATATGAAAAGTGACTATTTTTCAATATTGAACCTTATACACTATACAAAAAATAATTTGTTGGATTGGAGGGGCATTGGAGGAAGTTGCCACGAGGAAGAGAGATGGGTTAAGGGATAAGCCATGTACGTGAGGGATATTTTCCATGTGTGGGCACATGTGGGGTTTTTCCACGTACATGACGTCAGGGTTAGCTCAAGACCTAGCATGCCGTGGTAAGCAACCATAAGGTTTCCTCTCTGTTCAAGTGCGCCAGTGTACCCTCCAAGAGACCAGATAGGTATTCAGTGCCTGCATTGTTCTTAAAATGAATATTGAGAATATAAGTATTATTAGAATAAAATAAATAATAAGTGAATACGTATGTTTATTTTAAAAAAATATTATTTATCTCTTTTTCTTCCTACAAATGAATAAAAATGGTTATAAATTATGAAATAAGTGAAAAATACTTAAGTAGGGAAAATAGATCCTGACAGATATAGATAACCTACATGGTGTTGTAATGTCCGAGACTCCGATGTGTGCACTATTTTTTTAATTCAGAATAAACTTCACAATTATGCACTACATGCCCCACTGTTTCAGTAAGCTCATTACTGTTGTGCCACTGACCGAAAAACACCTACACAGCTTGCTGATTTTAGAAAAATTACTTACCAAATCCCTCCATTGTCAAATTGATGCCAATCTGATATTTTGGGTGCTGCTACTATAAGATTGTAGCTATCCTCTCCTTTATGATTAAACACCATTGCGTGTTGCAGCTGCATGAACTTTGAAGCGTTGGTCATTAAAGAACATATAGAATGATATTATGCTTTATGTGCACGCCATTCACTAAAAGCATGTAACATAATATTTGCACTAAAAAAGATGGTGTCAATCATGTCTTAAATGCTTATCGTCATTTATGCTCACTTACAAACTAATATTATGTTTGGAAGAGTAATTCGATTTCATTTGTCAATTCATGCTTTTAACATTGTAAAATAAAATATGGACATAAATTACATTCTACAGAACTGAAGTTCAAAAAACTGAACATGGTTTTCTATGATACCATTAAACTTGCACCATTAAAAATTCTAGCCCATTGTCGGATGCTATTTACAAAATATTGATAAGATTACTTTGCCACATCTTTGCAGAAAATGGCATAAGGAAGATGAGGGACTTGGTAGTATTCAGTGAAATTTGTATAATTGGTACATTCAATTAGAATTGAAGTGGCATCTGATTAGCTATACAGAATTGGCTCAAATGTTCTACTCCAATGTTGAGTAGTCAATGTACAGTGCATGGAAAGCACTTTGTCATGGTTTTTAAAGAATCGCAGCAAGTAAATTAGGACTGAGTAGAATTCAAGGAACTTGTTGCATTATTAATACTGTCTAATGAGAAGAGAGCACCAGATTTTGTGCCCTCTGCTTCTTGAGAATGTAAAAACAGCACAAATATCACCCAAATGTGTAAAGCCAACAGATAAGCGAAGGCACAATATTTTGCTGTCCCATGCCTTCGTAAATAATAAGCACCAGCAGAGAAGATTGTGTCCAATTGGTGAAGAACAAAGAAAATAGTGCGTCCTCCAAAGTCTCTGTGCTCATTAATTTCTTTGCTCCTAGAACCATATGATCTGGCCAACCCAAACTCCAAGTCATCATCAATTGAAACTGAATCCAATAGGACCGAAGACTTCTTGCCTTTTGATATGTTTGACTGTGCAAGTCCCTGTTGTTGCATATTGAAATGCCATCATGATATATTTGAACTCCAAGACTCAAATAGACCTAATTATTTGCAAGTTAACTAATACCAACTAGCTAATGAACAAACATTCAAAAGAACAATAGCCATGATTAGAATATTCTGTAGAGAAAATAAAATGATGTACCTCTAGCCTGAAGAGTAATGTTGCTGTCTCTGCAGAGAGGGCTTCAACCTGTCAAGCAACCAAGGAAAGCATACTATTATCCTTGTTGCGTGTTATGAGGTTATATAACACAGAATTGCATCAGGAATAAATAACAGCTTCAGGCAATGCCATATCTCATAAATGCTTAAACAAGTCTAGAATTCAAAAAAATGTTTTTGTCCTAGCAAAACAATGCAGCAACAAATTTACGCCGCTGGGATTCAGAGGAGGCAGTGACTATCATGGGGACATGCAAGCTGTAAAATATCTATCAATTTCAATATTAATAACAAATATAGGGCTATTGCTAAAAATTAAGTCTGTTATAGATTTACTCTTAAGGGCACCAATAGGAAGTGCATATGCATACCAACCATTTGTCAACTAATTGCCTGTTTCTAGAATCTCACACACGTGTTCTACGAATCCTAAAGCAAGCTACATTATACTTGCCTGACAAATGCCACATCAGCACTGACAGCATATGCATACCAAGCATTTGTCAACTAACTGCTTATTGCTAAAATCTCAGATGCATGTTCTATGGAAACCTAAAGCAAGCTACTATATGCTTCCCAGACAAATGCCACATCAGCACTAACAAAAAAGAACTGACTATAACACAAAAGGCTCAAGCCCGTTCTTTTGTGTGGCACAAGCAATCCAGAAACAAACTGCCTTGGCAAGGTTTCAGCTCAAAAGAAAATGGGAATATTATATAGAACGTTTTGTGTATATATATGATTCAATTCAAACATAGCCATAACAAAATTACTGCCTGCAGAAGCATCACAACTATTCCTCTAGCAATCCATTCCAGTCTGCACACAAACCTGTGCCTGCTTTTGAATTAGGAGATCAGTAAGTTGTGAGAGCCTGCTCTCTAATTCCACTTCTACTTCTGTTGGGCCCTCCCATGCTTCCCTTGTTCTGTCTATGGTTTCCTCCAGTTGCTTCACCTGTCCAATATCACATGCAATAATTTGTAGCATTTAATAAAATAACAGTAATGAGCATTCAAAAAAACTCGAAATATCTTTATAATATATATCCATTTTTTAATCATTTCAGCAAGCATGATCTATTCATTTGGCAAGACTAGAATTTCTGTGAAGATTGATTCTCCAAACAACTTTCTCATATAAACATTCAAACGTAAAGAGTTTGTTCTGTAACTTCCTCCCAACAGAAAATCAAAATTATAGCATGCTCTCAACAACAAAACATGAACTGGCATCTGGCTGCAAGTGATTCATATAGCTTATTTTTAAACATTGTACACTACTTTCTGAAATTCAGAGGATCACATAGCTGTTGATTTTTTAGCAGCATCAAGAGCCACTCTCTGGGAGAATGGAGGCAACTGGTCAGTTACCAGGAATCTGATACTAGTCTTGGACTGAAGCACAGCTGGGGGCTGAGAGCCATTCTCTGGGGAGAATGGAGGCACCTGATCAGTAACCAAGAATTTGATACCAATCTTGGATTAAAGCTCAGCCTGGGGCTGAGAGCCATTCTCTGGGAGAATGGAGGCCCCTGGTCAGTTACCAGGAATTTGATTCCAGTCTTAGACTGAAGTTCAGCCTGGGGCTGAGAGCCATTCTATGGGAGAATGGGGGCACTTGATCAGTGGGCTATGGGACTTTCTCAAGAGACTGGCCACCCTTTGTTGAAGTACCTAGCACATAATATTGGAGAACGAGAATAATCTTCCTTATTTATGATGATGTACTTTGAATTGGCGCGTGTGGAATATAGAGACCAAGAGAAGGGTCCAAGTGACTTGTTTAAGGAGCTATAATTATGGAACCCCTGTGAAGGACCAAGAGCCCACTAAGGAAATACCTCAAAAGATTAAAAAGATCAAAAGATTAAAAGACCAAAAGATTAAAAGCCCCTTAGAATGGTTTCCTTAACTTATGGATCTATCTCTCTCAATGATGGATTATAAATAGAGAAGCATTATCATTTGTGCAACACACACTCTTCATCTTCATCTTTGTTGAAGATATCTTTCTCAGCTGCGGCCTATCTTCATCTCTTGGTTTGATCAGCATTCAAGCATACAAGGAAGACAGCTGCCCTTCCTCTAGTTCTCTTTCTCTTCCACATAGGATGCCAAAGTTTGTTTAGGATTGCAAAGTTTGTTTAGGCCTACAGGGCTGTTGTTGGAGAGTACTGTGGGTCTGTCCTAGCTCACAGGCTGCAATCAAGGCTGCCGAGATCAGTTCAGGAGCTGCTGAGGATTGATTGGAGGATGCCGAGGTCAGATCCAAGCAAATAGAGGATGCCGAGATCTGTTCCAAGCCCTTACGGCTACCAGCACAAGTGCCGTGGACTGTTCTAGTCCTAGCAGGTGGCACCGAGGTTTGTTCCAGCGCTAGCAGAGGGCTGCCGTGGATTGTTCTAGTCCTAGCAGGTGGCACCGAGGTTTGTTCCAGCCCTAACAGAGGGATGCCGTGGACTGTTCCAGCCCTAGCAGAGGGCACCGAAGTCTGCTCCAACCCCACAAGGCTGCCAGTAAGAGTACCATGAATTGCTCTAAAACTAGCAGAGGGTGCTGTGAGTCTATTCAAGCCCTAGCAGGGCTGTCAAGGATGTGTTACAGCCCTAAAAGGGCTGCCATAAAACAGAAGTACAATATTGCCAAGATTTAACTTCTTAAGGCTGCTGTTTGCTTGCTAAGAAGGCTGACGTCATCTGCACTAGGGCTGTCATCATCTACATCAGGCTCAGATTGGACAGTGGGATCCATCCTTGTTTCTCTTGGTATGTTATAAGCCCTAGGGCATTTTGTAATATCCCAAATCCCGATATTTTCTATTTCTAAGCAAAAAGGCTGATACAACTAGGCATGCAAAAATCCCTATTTTATAGGAAAAATTAGGGTTAGGGTTTGTGAGATAGAATGAACACTTACCACTGATAAGCTGGCTGGACTGCTCCGGAGAAAGTATGCAAGCACTGAGAGCTGGATCGGAGATGAACTGATCTCCTCTGCTTATGGTGAACCCCCAGCAGCAAGACGCCCAGTCAGAAAAGGATGACGCCCTCAGGGAAGGAGGTGTCCGATGGAGCTGCGGATTTGCGGGGCTGATAGCCTTTCCGTGCCAGAGAGAATGCCTGATACAAGAGTGATTTCTGAGTCCTTTGGATAGGATAGCGACTTGCTTCTGAGAGACAGCTACTCACGCCCCTGGAATCCCGAAACTGCTGATAACTGTTTCGGATGAGCAAGGATGGGTTTGATAATCACTGGGTACCGGAGTATGATGCTGATGATGAGAATGGTGCCTGAGTTTCGGAAGGAAACTGAGATCTGAAGGCCCCACAGCTGATTAGGGCTTTCCGACTGAAAACCCCCCCTTTACAGCTGCACACATGTCCCTACAACGATCTATACCATATGCTAGATAACTGATGAATGAATGAAGAACAAGTGGTGAACCAGTATGGCTTACCCTGAATAAGACTAGGGCAGATGTTTCACTGCCGAAATCCTGTTAGTTGAAGACTCCGTCTCCAACCCCAACTGCTATGCTGCACGTTGTGCTGCTATCCAAGAGCTCCCAAAATAATCATAATCCAAAAGTGAAGTCTCCTCTCGCTTTATCCTCTATTTATAAAGTTCAACTGCGCAAAACCTAATCTTTGACCTAATTAGGTCACTTTATCTTCTAATTTGTCGTTGACTTGCATGCATGCGGATGGAGACTTAAAGAGTGCATGCATCATTTAAATAATGCTAGGATGGCATGCACGAAGGTGGCCTTTGGCCCTGGTGGCCCTTCTTGACCAAATGATGATGCCCTAGATCTTCTATGGATGGTATCAGTCCTCAGTTGATTCCCTAGCTGTCAGTAACCGCTTGAACCCACAGGAATCACATAGGTTAGCGGTTTTGGGCCTCAAGGCCTAATTGGAAGAGGACATTACACATTTTTTGTAAAATCTGCTCACACTAGATCTGCTCATGTAAATTCAATCATCTTATAGTAAGGAAGATTATTCTTGCTGGGGTTTCTATTCCTTGAAAGGTTTTTGCTAGGATAAAAAATTTGTCTCTGTGGACGCTTGTTTCTTCTTTACTGTTACTACTGGTACATTACATTATCTACAGCTGGTATATTACTTGTCTACTGCTGATATATCATGATAAGAGTCTGCTAAATTTTAAAAGTGACTTACTACCATCAAATCAGATCTATGTTAAAAATTTAATAATAGCTCCATATGGAATTTAGTTATTTTAAGGCAGAGATTAAAGATGATTTTGTGATGTGCTACAGAAAGTAGGACATGGTTGATGTTGCAAAATTTGAGTTTCTTTATATATTCGTGTAAAGTACAAAACTACCATGGCCTAGAATCCAATTGGAGCAACCGAATCTGGTTGTCCGTTAGTCGAATCCGATTATCATTGTAGTAATGAAATATGAATAATAATAATATATTGGATGATGGGTAAAATGTACAATAAGCTCGCCTTTATAGGCTTGAACGTGAAGGGTTACACCCTTTCATATAATTAACTAATCTATTTAATAATTTATTTGATATTCGTTACATTGCCACTTCCTTTAAGGAAGCTTTGTCCTCAAAGCTTAAGTATTTTCCTAGTGTCATTCTTCATTCTGACTCGATGTCGGTATTAGAATCGGACGAGGTCTCTTGTGCAGAGACTTGCACTTCCTTTCCATTGATGATTTTGCACTGTATTGTCTCATTGTTCCTACGTTTGTGACCAGGGGTCCAATCATCACCACATTGACGACATAAGTTTTTCTTCTTCTTTTTTTTATTATCAGAGTAACCATTAGATGACTTTCATCTATTTTCCATTTCATAGGCGTATGATTGAGGTTTGTGGCATTGATGGCCGGGAGACCAAGTATCTGCACAGTACCTACATTGTGTCTCTTTTTCTTGTCGATAATGGCTATCGCCTTTTGTTTTTATTCCTTCCAATTTGCGTTCTACGGATTTTGCTTTACGTCTTGCTACTTCTACGTTAGGTATGTCATGTAAATTCAACTCTTTTTGGAGGTGTGGTTTAAGACCTCCTAAATAGGTTTCGAGTCTTTGCTTGTCAGACAACCCAAATACTCGTGTCGATAAGGATTCCCATTGATGTGTGAATTCCTCAACGTTTCCGACTTGTTGTAGTCTGGTAAGTTTACTGAAAAAATCATCTTCTTTGATTCCTTGAAACCTATTAAAAAAAATCATTTTTGAACAAGTTCCAGGTGTAGGTAAAATTATCTCTCTTCCACCATAAGTACCAATTATAGGCGTACCCTTCCATATGCATTGACGCATATTTCACCTTCTCCTCGTCAGATTGAATGTTGTAAATGTCAAAGTATTCTTCTGCTTTGTTTAGCCAAGCAACGCATTAGTCTTCACTCCCATTGTATTTCGACAACTCTATTTTTGCCTTAGGTGGGTACACTTTGTAAGGACGATGTTGATTTCCTTTTGCCTTATGGTTTGATGGTGGCTCGAAACTACTGGACAATGAAAGTGACATATCTGAATTGCTTCGTTGTTGGCGGTGATTTTTAGTTTTTCTTTTCTCTAATATTTTACTTATAGCATCTATTTTGCTATTTAATCGTGCCTCCATATCTGGCAGTACTTGTGTTTCTATCTCTTGCTTAAGCGTCGCATTGTTAATCTTTATTTCTTTTTGCAATTCTTCTTGATTCTTTACGAGTGTTTCCTGGGTGGCAACATGAAATGAGGCATCTAGCATGTGTGGACCACTAACTTGGTCCGAACTGGGTATGAGCCTTTGTAACATCTCGATTAATGTATTATGGTTATGTGTCATGGTGCTCATGTTCTGTGTTAAGGTGTTTATGTTTTGCGTTATGGTACTCATTTTGTCATCCACGTCTTTTTGTTTTTCATTCAGGATGTCAAGTTTGTCGTCGAGCCTTCTTTCTAGTACCAAAACAAGATTG